>JBBIGA010003379.1:0-15765 GCA_037576975.1 Alestes dentex | reverse complement strand
GTCCGCCACGCCTCCTCGTCCTCGTGCAGGGTTCATGTTTGGGCGCAGTGCTTAGCAACCCACGACGAGGACGAGGGAGTGTGGCAGACGAGGCCCGGACGTCACGAAAGCAAAAAAAATGCCGAGGATATCTGCAGTTGCCGCATCAGTGTGGGGGTTTCAGCGAACAATTATTAAGAAAATTTTTACTCAAAAATTATCACTCAGAAAAAATCCGTGTTGGACTGAAACAGCAACTGCTGATCCGTGTTAAAGTGTGTGTGTGGGGGGAGTGTTGGGGGGGGGGTTACTGTATACGTGTTTTGTGTAGTATTGAACATAACTGGTGGGCCACAACTTTCTCTAAAATATCAGATAGAAATGGAAGTTTAGAGATAGGTCGATAATTTGAGAGCTCGCATACTAAACACAGGTTTAGTAACTGCTAATTTAAAGGTTTTCGGTAGGTAACCAATGTTAAGTGAGGCGTTTAACACTGATAGGAGAGGCCCGATGATTGCTGGTAGGACTTCTTTAAGCAAGCTTGTAGGAATAGAGTCGAGCGTACAGGTAGAGGATTTTGAAGAGAGAATAATTGCAGAAAGTTCTCTCGGACTGGGTTAAAAGGTGTCAGTTTCTCAACTACAGCTGAGATTTGAACAGTATCTGTGTCTGCTGAATCTGGCGGCAAATGTGGTTCAGTCGAATTTCTTGAAGAGGATTGGTCTCCTAGATCCTGTTACTGAGGATACTGTGCAAAACAAGGCTGTTAGTCTGTGGGAAGAGAGCACAGATGAATTCTCAGTGATTCCAACAGGGGGCATGTGTGGCCTGTTTTTGGTGCTTAAATAGCTCTTCAGCGGGTAAGGTGATTTCACATTAGAATGTCATGGTCAGTCATGGTTTGCTGTCTTGTCAAACACCCTGGGACCCTCTAAACAGTCCCAACAAATGAACCAAACTCAGTGGTCTCAGTACAGTTTGTGGTTCGTTTGTGTGATTTGGGCACTGTTTGTTTTATGTTTAAAGAACCTTGTGGCTCACTACACACACACAGCCACTGTCTTTCAGCACTTAGCAGATAAAACCATAAGTAACGATACATATGGGTAAAATAAACTACTGTCCATGTGTGTTTGTGTGATCTGATGGAACGATGGAATGTTAAAGCATGTCATGAGCCTGTGTGTTCTTACCATGGTTAAAAGGTGATGACACACACAGCGCTGTGTTACACACTCCACTGAATTGAAATCACTGTAACCTAGAAGAATTGTAACCTATTGGTGAAACATGGTAGTGGCAGTATCATGGTTAGGGCCTGTTTTGCTACATCTGAGCCAAGACACAACAATCAATTTTGAGTTATACCAGATAATTTTGTAGGAAAATAACAGGAGATCATTCTGTGAATCTCAAGAGACAGTGGGTCATGTAGCTAGACGTTCTGGAATTTCTAAGTCAAGGTCCTGACCTTAACCCAAAAGAAATGTTTTGGAAGAACCCTAAGCAAGATAGTTCATGTGAGGAAACCTATCAGCAACCCAGAGTTGAAACTCTGGAATGGGTAAAGTTCATCCAAGCCAATGTGCAGAACTCATCAACACTTACCATAAATGTTTAGTTGCAGTTTAGTTTAGTTGCTGCATAAAGATTTCACACCAGATATAGGTTCACATACTGTTGTGCAGAAACACAGAAACCATAGGTATTTTTATGATTTGGCTTGAGCCATGCTGCCCATTATTTACTGTAATCCAGACAGGGTCTGAGTTCTAAAGAACATATAGCATGAACAAGTGGTCTGAGATCTCATCAATCTAGTGGCAGTTGGAGTAGTGACAATTTGGTAACTCAACAAACAGCTGTACTATAATTGCTATAAATTAAATCTAATGAAAATTTTCATAATCATGTAAATGATCTAGCACATGTGTATGTCTTTGTAGTATGTTGAGGATCCAGCCTGCCAATTTTCCAGTATAGATCCAGTAACTCTGCTGGAACAGACTATGTGTGGGCTCAATCACTTGCATTCTCTCAACATCGGTGAGTCTCCATCTCTATAGTAAGTGTCCAGTATAACTAATGCAGCCGGGTTTAAGGATTACATATTCTTGATAGCTTTATAATGACACCAGCCTTCCTGTTTTGTGCTTGTGCCTCTGTCTCGTTCTATCTTTATGCCTTTCGGTCTTTTTCTATCTTTATCTTTTTCTGTCTCAGTTCATAGAGATTTAAAGCCGCGGAATATTCTTCTCTCATACCCGGGGGTGCTCGGCCGAGTGCGAGCCGTGATCTCGGATTTTGGCTTATGCAAAAAGCTCCCAGATGGTCGCCATAGTTTCAGCCTTCGCTCTGGAATTCCTGGGACCGAGGGCTGGATTGCCCCTGAGTTACTGGTTGATGTGCAGAAAGGAAACCCGGTACGAACCTCTTTTGTATATTTAAAGTAATAGTGTGGTCAGATTCACAAATTTAGTGTAGAGTGGCCAAGATGTGTTTGGTGTCTGAAGTTTCTTTCATTAGTTTTGTGCTGGAATTACAAGGCTAATGCAGCTATCAGTGTAAACCTGTACCTACTAATTAGCGTTGTGCAAACTACCTTCTGATGCTGCAGGACATTATATTGCATGCAGACCAGTTTGGACAAAATTCAGGATGGCTGTTCCTTCTGTTTTTTGCTATTGAGAAGCAATCTATTGAAACATTGTGAAATAGCAGTGCAACAATGTGACCATATGCAGCATGGAGAGTAAACATTCTATTAATTATGATATATGATGGATTTATAATTATGATATATGATATGTTTATAGTGTTAAACCAGTACCAATCAACAAGCCAGTCCAGCATATTCGTGTCATATATTACCCCCAGTTGACTGTGTCATTACACCCAAAACTGTTCAGTTTATTTTTTTACCAACTTTTTTTTTACCAGCTTTACTTGCCGACTTGATTGGGTTTTGATACAGGTGTTTAAATATTTAAGCCTAGTTTGCACAGCACTAACTAGTTGTTGACTATAAACTCAGATTAGCTACACAAGGTAGTAGCTCCAGTGAGAAACACTAAAGAAGCAAACTTGGGACACCAAAATGTTCTGGCTGATTGACTATATTTAGACTGTGGGGGAAATTGACTTAGAAGAAGCGCTGCTTTAGGACACATCATATGCAACAGCCATTCTAAAGACCACTCTGCTTACTGTTTCCACATTTTGTCCTCTCATGTTTCTGTCCCTGTCCTTCTTGTAGACAACAGCAGTGGACGTGTTCTCTGCTGGCTGTGTGTTTTATTATGTGGTGTCTAGAGGACAGCACCCGTTTGGGGACACACTGCGGCGTCAAGCAAACATCCTTTCCGGAGCCTATAGCCTTGAGCATTTCATGGAGGATATCCATGGTGAGTCTTTGTGTGCATGTGCATTGATTATTACTGACCTTTTCCAACCGAGTCTTGGTTGAACATGTGCTAAAATGTGAAAACTATAACTTTTACTAAAGCCTGAATACATTTGTATATTTGCTGTGATTAGAGGATGTGATTGGGAAAGATTTGATTGAGAGAATGATTAGTGGCGATCCAGAGTCCCGCCCTTCCACAGCCTCCATTTTAAAACATCCGTTTTTCTGGAGCCCAGAGAAACAGCTGCAATTCTTTCAGGTTTGTATATCTTGTTCTGTTGATCAGCATTTATTCATTTTAACCTCAGCAAACTGTAAGGAGACCTGCTGGTGACAATCTTTCTTCATACAAATAATTTACTAAGACGCAGGAATGACGTTTCCATGCCTATCTAAGTTGTGGTCATAAATCAACCAGCTTGTTTCCTCACCTTAATAAGTGGCCAGGCAGGTACTGGGTGTGATTCCCAGCCAGAGTGGCCTAGGTCAATTCTGTTAGCATGTATGGATTTCTGTCTGGAGCTCCAGGTTCCTCCCACAGTCCAAAGACATGCACATCAGGTGAACTGGAGATGCTAAATTGGCTCTAGGTGTGAATATGTGCATTGTCTGTGTGTCTTCCCTGCGATGGACTAGTCACCTATCGAGGGTGTTTCTTCACCTTTCGCCCTATGAATGCTGCGATAGTCTCCAGCACCCCCCCGTGAACCTTGTTAAGATTAGTGGCGTTGATAACGAATGGATGGATGGAAGGTGTTACCAGCAGGGCTTCATCGTTTGGGATCTGTTATTTATTCATTTGAACTAATAAAAAATAACTGACATTTTGTACACCCATGTTGTCATTTCACATTTGACACACATTGAATACTGTACATATTAAGGATAAATATGTGGTTAGCTTTTTTTTTTTACCTGAGGACTCCTTTCATCAACTGTAAATTAAGATGAAACAGTGAAACCCTGATAAGCTCCCATTGTGTATGTGTTTGCTTATGTTTTCATGTTATAGGATGTCAGTGATCGCATAGAAAAGGAGCCAGCAGACAGTGCCATTGTAACACGTCTGGAAACAGCAGGTAGATCGGTGGTCAGAACCAACTGGAGGATGCACATCTCAGCACCACTACAGGCCGGTTCGTAGTACTGAAACTTACCTTCTAGGACAGCAATTCTCAAAGTCCGGACTCCGGTCCGTATCCGGACCAAACTGAAAGGCATTCCGGACCCAGTCCACACATCATATTAGGAATGCATTGACGCAATGCAATTAAGTGTATGTTTCAATAAATTATTAGTTTTATAAAATATATTTTTGATTTTTACGGCGATCCTGGCCAAAGTTAAACTGAAGCAACGTTGTCAGTCGGTGCACGTATGTTGCAATGTTGGCACGCATCAGTTATCAGGCTTCGCATCTATATTAGCAAGTCTGCTAAGACTAACGGGCATTCATGTACAGTCCTGCAAGCACGAGTGAGCGAAATACCTGTGTCATTATAAGAGTCACTGGAGAAGGAGGTGTTATGTCCTGTCGCCACTTTATTTGTTGAGGCATAAAAGTAATTAAGTTAATCAAGGTTATTGTTAAATCTTTTCATAAAACTGCAGTGCATCTTACACTTAACTGTCAAAAGTAAGAGTGGATTAGGTTCATAAGCAAACAATTATAGGCAAACAGCGCCATTTCTTTTGATTGTATGTTGTAAGCAAATTTAATAAACGGGATTTACTTATCACTTGTCGTCCCGGACCTTTGATCTTATCTAGAAATTAAATTTGGACCTTTGAATATAAAGTTTGAGAACCCTTGTTCTAGGATAATCCCTAGCATGGGGTGCCTGCACTGTTGCAAAATGCCAATTATGTTACATTCACTCCTAAATGCAGCTAAACCCAAATCCAGATGCTTAAAAAGCTAGCAGTCACTCAGCTCATTGGAGTGATATTGACACTGTATATTAAACATGTTTTGAATTTAGATGTATATCCTAAATGGGGTTGTTATAATAACCCCCCTTACATCATCTCAGAAAAGTTAAATATTTAATTAAAGCATTAATTTAAAAAACAATAACTACCATGCTTGGACTCTTGCAGTGTAAAGCTAGAGTTGAAGTTGTCAGCCTGTATCTTGGATTGCACTGAAGTTAATAGAATGTTTAGAGGCATTTTATTGCTGACGATAGAAGAAGTGCTAGAAAGGTAGCTTTGAGTGTAGCTTTAGTAGGGTTGTCAGAGCTTTATATGTAATTTGTCCTATCCCTGTTTACCAGATCTGAGGAAATTCCGCACATACAAAGGAAACTCAGTCAGAGACCTACTCAGAGCCATGAGAAATAAAGTAAGTGTGTTTATATAAAATACAACACAAGACAGTTTGCAGTTTCACTGACTGAAAACGAAAGGTTTGAAGTGTTGATCTGAAGAGAACATTTGCTTGTGTTTGTGCTGCAGAAGCATCATTATCACGAGCTCCCACCTGAGGTTCAGACAGCACTTGGCGAAGTCCCAGATGGGTTTGTGGGGTACTTCACCTCCCGTTTCCCACGGTTACTGCTCCACACGCACTCTGCGCTCAGCATCTGTGCCCCAGAGAGACTTTTCCACCCCTACTACCACCACCACTAAACTCAGACAAACACACGCATGCACACACACTTGTACAACCTTCTACATCTACAGATCTACATATATTGATAAAAGACGAAGTTTCTGTTTCACCAAGTGAAGAGAATGGGGTGATTTTATAGACACTTTTGAGTGATTCTTCATCTCCAAACACAGATTCTGGATCAGATCCAATGAATGTACTGCCAAGATACCCCCTCCTGTGGAACTATGTCTTGACAACTGACTTCTTTGGCGGCTCCCTTTTTTCTTTTAAATTATGAACTTGCTAAATGGTTTTCAGCCCTGAGGATTATTGTCCCCATTTGTGCCTTACATTCATAGTGTTCTGAAGGACAGATCTCAGGTCAGATTAGCTTATCTAAGAGAACACTGCATTAAGGCCTGGAATATTTTTTATAGAACTTTAAACACAGAATACCAAGATCAGTAGTGGCCTCGGAGTATTTAAAGCTGTTTTTAATTGTTTGAATGGAGAGCAGCGGGTGCCATTCCTGTTCCTTGGATATTATTGCCATGGCAGTGTATTGTTAATGTGGCTCTGGCATGTCCCATTTACAGTTGGTGGCATCCTTCCTGATATTTAAACTCTTAAATCCCAAGGTAGGGATGGACAAAACTCCGTTCCTGGTTAGGTTTAAGGCATATGGTCATATAATATTGTTACTTGGAAGCCTTTGACATAACATTACCAAAGAACTGCTGGTGGTAATATTCTTACAATAATTTTATATTTTCCCTATTTTCTGACATGATTTTAACTTAAAGTATGTTTCCTTGCACTGATAAAACAACATTCAAAACACACTGAGATGCCAGTCGGCAGTTTCTGAATTCTGTGAATGTTTGACAACTGACAATATACTACAAATTCTACAAAACACTACAGCCATTAATACTCTGTAAACCACTTAAACCACGTCCACAAGTTCCCAACACCTTAATGAAGAGCTGAATACGGTTGGAGTGGGTTGAGCCTTTTGGTGGTTTTTTTTTTTTTTTTTTTACAAAAACTGTTGTGGCTATATGGGTGACTATTGATTAATTGTGAGTATTATGTTGTCAATGCTTGCCTAAGAGTTCCAGTTCTACGGTAAAGGCAAAAATTGGACTCCAAACATGTAGTCTGATGGACAACAACTAAGTTGTGTAAATGTAATTTTTGGCCCAAATATTCCTTTAAAAGCTCACCCATACTAAAAAAAACTTTACAAAACATTTACTGACAGAGATCAATTGCCCAGTAGCTTCTACTATGAATGATCATTTTCTGCTCTTTTCTAATAGGGTAACATGTCAGAATTATAATTAAGTGGTTGTGAACTGTACACTACTGATGCAGCAGATAGAGATTAGGTTGATTAAATGCTGGGGGTTCAAAATCCTTATGAGAATTAAAAATGAAATACCAGGGTGAGATTTTAGCAATAGAAATTACAAATGCATCACCCAGTAAAAGAACAACTAAGCAGACATGAGAGGTAGGATGAGAGGCATTATTTTTGCAGTTAATTGGTCAGAACCAAACAGATTCCACTTTGCTCTTGCTCATCTGAAAACTGAGAGGATTGGATGTATCTATATTTCAGTCGCCCTAGAACACTGTTATAGATGTTATACTTAATTTAAAGGGAAAATCTGAAAGTGGGGCATCTACTCCACTTAAACAAGTGAATTACAGGGGACAGACCTGCATTTGTCTTTGAGACATTCTCACTGCTTGCATAGGCAGGTGGATTTACAGGATTGGTGACCACTGTACTAAATCAGGGTGGCCAATGTAGTTCTTTGAATACGTTTATGTCTGAAGGAGCATTAATTTTGACAAAAAAATGTTACATCTCAGATTGCTTAGTATTTTGATACCACCACATTTGACTCGGATAGCTGGAGAAGTGTTTACACTCTGAAGAAATTTACCTAATCTTGTGTTGCACTGACCACTAAACTGTATATTAAAGGGTGTTGGGTGGATTTTATGTGAGATTCATGGACTTTGACAACTTTTCTCAGAAGCTGGATCTGATCAAAACCCTTCATATAATGAAATGGGCAGGAAATGATCCTAAATCAGCACATTCTAGGTTTTATTTATGAATAAGGTAATAAAGGTGAGATTGTTTAAGTTTAATATAACTTTCAACAATAGTTTCATATTGGAAATATGAATAAATGATACCTGTTAAAAAGAAAAAACACATGCCTGAACTAGTCATATAACAAGCTGTGCATCACCCAGTAAACAGTTGTGTAGTACCCTCTCTTAGTGTTATAAAACTACCCACAGTAGAAACAGGATGTGATGTGACTCATGCCCAAACACACCCCCAAACCTTACATATGCATGTCATAAATATTTCTAAATTTGGCATGAATAAAAACCACATTTAAACCACAAATCTTTATTAAATTTGGATTATCCATCAGTTTAATACAATCTTATTAACCTGTTGTGTCTCTACAGCTTTTATACAGAGGACAGACAAAAAACATCTATAAAGAAAAGTAAACAGTTAAAAGACGGAGAAAAAAAAAAAAAAAAAAAAAGCAATATACATGATGCAGCAAACGATGAGCATGGTCACACCCATGAGGGGAAAAAAGGGAGAATGAGTAGTAAAAAGACAGATGGATGAAAGTGTGCGGGCTGTGTGGAGCCTACAGGGTTTAAGCCACTTGAACAATAAATAGCCCTCAGACTCAAAGGAATCCCTGATTGGCCATCAACCTGCCATCATGTGATGTCACTAGTTACCCCAAACGCCTCTAGTGGACAACGCGTTAGCGAGCAGAGGTGGCAGCTGTGGTGGGCGCTGAAGCCGTGCTTTTGCAAGCCATCAGTTTTTCCACCATGCTGCGGGCGTAACGCAGACGACTGGCAAGCTCCTTGCAGCAGCCGTACTCCTCTATTAGGCTCATTTTGTAAGTGCAGAACTCTCGCTTTTCGTTTATGTACGTCACCGCGGCCATCAGGGGGCACAGGATCAGCTTTGTGTGGTCCTGGAATGCGCCAAAAAAAAAATATATATAAATAAATAAAATCAGAACTGTGATGGAAAATCTGAAGCAGATGGGGATAAGGTTTCAAACAGACAGCAGGTCCAATGTGTAATATGTATATGCTAATTAGCAGCAGCATATTTACTACAATCGAGATGTAAACATTAATTCAGGCATGACTATCCATTTAGATCCCTTTTTTATTTCAATCAAATTGGTGATGTTTTACAGTGCTACTCATTTATTGTACAGCTTAGTTTTATCAAATCCAATTCACCATAGACCAACTTAGATAGCTAGCTGTCGAGCTGAACAATTCAGAGCAAGTAAAGTGATGAAGTAACGTACTGCATTGTCTCAAAAACACCTAGCCAATTTGTACCAATGTGTTTAGATACTGGCATAAAGTTGATTGATTCTTAGATGCCTGGTTAATGTCTGACTTGAATAGATATGGTCTTTTGGTGTCTCCGGAAAATGACTAGGATGTCTTGACATGAGTCACATCACCAATAACACAAACCTGGAAGAAGTTTATCTGCACAGTGCCATTGCTCAGATGAAGCACAATGGCACTCTTAGTACGGAACCAGTGTCGTAGGTAGGGCAGACGGGTCAGCTCATCGCCATCACGTGGTGTTATGTTGGCTCCTGCTTTTAGCAAGTGCTCGCTCATGTAGTTCCTAAAATACTTCAGCAGAGTGATCTAGGGGATGGGAGGAAGAGAGACCATCCACTTCAGGGCACATAAAACTTGTATATCAATTGTGAGTTACTGTAATACAGAAAGCAGAAACTCAACTACCCAGCCCTAAATAGATGGTTTAAGGACCCACCTTTTTGGAAAGGCCAGCAGGGTAGGAGCGTACACTGAGGTAGGACTCTGCCGCATTGCGGTCAATATATTGTAGACTGTCCCCGTCTTCATACATTATCAAACGAGTGGAGTCATTGAACAGAACCCCAACACTGTTATCACACAACTGATAACCTGAAAAGGAACAGAGATTTATATGAAGCATGATCAAGTTAGTTAAGGTGTAATCAAAATTTCACAAGCAAACTTGATCTAGTCACTCATTGTGCTTCACTTAAGCGAACTAAGACATTTTGGCCACTGACCAAGGGCAAACTTTGGCTAAAGTGATTGGCCACAGCCCAAATTCTGAATTGCTAACTGCACCAAAATAGATTTTCCCCTAAACACTTTTCCAGGCTATGCCTTCATCAGCACTAATTGCAAATTATATTGTGTGGCGTATGCAAGCAACGGGTGGAGTTCTTACCAAGGCCGTACTTGTCAGAGTAGTCAACCCATTTACTGATCCAGAAGATGGGGATACAAGCTGGATCCTCGGCTTCCTCTGTTAGAAAAGTAAGACGGGATATACAACTACAGCAATACTGGATATAATGGTTATAGCATAGTTGATAAAGCTACTGTAGTCCCCATGCAGCAGTGGGGAGTTCGATTGCTTCTCCAAGCAAGTGTCAAGTGCATCATGATAAACCAGTATGAGTGGGCAAGACTCCTATAGCTACATTTGCCTACATCTGGAAGATTATCTAGCTTTATGTTACTCTGGTTAAAAGCATATCAGACCATCTCCCATACCTTGTTTTATGAAATCCCTTTCTGACGGTCTGGTAGAATTAACACTGGTCAGCTGTTGCAACATGTCATTCAAGTGGCAGTCAGGCTGTTCAGATCCATCCCTGTAGGCATGGGAGATGTTAAGAACAAACCAAACTTCATTAGCTACTAAGGCTGGATCATGTGTTGTGGCTAGAAACAAATGCCAATGCTAAAAAAGCAAGGCCCAAAAAGCCAACACTGGTTTCAGGCAGTGCTGGTGCTTTGGTTGTATAGAAAGTGAAGACTAACCTTTGTTGAAGCTCCTCTTTTTGTGGCTGCTCAGCTTTTCCCATCTTATCAATTGGACTATCTGTTAAAGATTTAAAAAAAAAAAAAAAAAAAAAAAAAGCTTTAACTGCGCAGTTTGTTAAAAACAGTTTCAGAGGAAGCATATCCTCAAAACAATGTTGCTTTATTGATGCAGAAAACATGTAACCTGAGGTTCAGTACACTCAAGAATGGTTGTAATTGAAAATGTTTTGCATAGAGTGCATAAGGCACAGCTGATATGCAAACTGCCACTAATGTATTTTAAGGAGCCATCAGTCTGAAATCAGTTCAAAATTAGGTGAGATCCAATCATTAAACAATGCTTTACAGGCTGCTGCATTTACTGTACATTGGTTTAGTTTCAAAAGTCAGACTTTACTTATATAAATTATACTCAAAAGAACCCACAACTTGGGTCACCCTTAAAACAAGTATATAAAATGAATCTTCATTATTTAACTTTTGTATACACATTTAAAGTTTTTCAGCTCTACTCCTTACCATCTCTAGGAAGGCATATGATAAATCCTATAAACGACAACAGTATTACTGACCAAAGGAGATTGCTATAGCTGTAACAGAGCACACTGGACTATAGAAAATGTGCATTAATAATGATGTACCTTTATTTAATGTGGTGAGGGGTCTACGATGCAGACCAGACTCAAGGCTAGAGGGGGCAATGGAGAATCTTGGAGGCACAGTTAGGCAAGAGGTAGGAAGTCGGAGGGGGACATAGCCTGATGTGAAAAACTCATCTGTAAGCAGCTCAGCTACAGAGGGTCTCAGAGTGGGGTCTGCATGAAGCATTCGACGAATCAGTGTAGCAGCAACTGGATTAATGTGCTAGACAAAAAGTGTAAGAGCAAATGTTAAATGTCTATGAATGGAAGATGGTCCAAAAGCAGAACAGCTGGCATGATGCAATAAGACTTTAGACCTTCATGCATATGAACTAAACAGAACTTAATACATTTGATACTTCAAACAGAACAGTCAACAATTATGGGGGTGGGGGGTAAAACGGATCTAGTGCATCAAGAGTATTAACCTTACAGTAGTTGGAACTGCACCCCATGAAACATAATTGTTGACTGTTCTGTTTGAAGATTTGTGATTACTAGTGTGGAACTTCATGGTTTGGGCCACAGGAGAAACTTAAAAGATTCAGAATAATTACGATTAGTACTAACTCTGGGGACCGTGTACTCGTTCTTCTTGATGCGGACATAGGTCTCCTTCAGGCAAGACGTCTCAAAGGGAGGCTTGCCAACCAACAGCGTGTACCTAACGAACAAACAAGAGTCTTTATGCTCCTTTTGGGGGAACAAGTCTTTAGTTTACACAATTTTTAAGACATGTACAAATGTTGGCTACTTTAGTTTTCCCAGTTCAAGAGACTAATGCATCCTTTAGTTGTTTGACATACTGTTAACTTTAAAAAAAAAAATTGTTAAAAGCAGAACATTAGGGTCCAAGCAAGTATGTGATTTAACATCCAGTTTGCATGGTGCTGATGCTAATCAGTAAGAAAAGTTATTTTTGCACCATATCTTCATAACCCAAAACTAAAGAATGGTCTAAATCTGATTACACAAGGATAGTTATTTAAAATATTCACTACAAGGCCAATCAATTATATTCCTACAGCATATACCCTTCCAACTTATCCTGAAGCAGACTTACAGAATACAACCCAGTGACCAGACATCCACCTCAAAACTGTGCCCTTTTTTACACAGCACCTCCGGGGCAATGTAGTTTGGAGTTCCACATAAAGTTTTCTTCCTCTCGCCATCAAACTCAATCTTAGTGGCCAAGCCGAAGTCACCTAAAGAAGAGTTGGCAGAAAATCAGGAAACCTGACAATTAACGTAAATTATGAACCATTTAAAAGAGGAAAAAATGAAAACGTTGCCTGCATACCAATTTTCACCTCCATGTCATCATTAAGGAACAGATTGCCAAGTTTGAGATCACGATGAATGACGCGGTTGTTGTGCAGGTATTGGACCCCCTGGATGGTCTGCCGCATGAAGTATCTTGCTTCAGGCTCAGTCACAGCCTTCCTGCGCTTGTGCAGCTCTAGAAGGGACTAAAAGGACAGAAGTTTCCAAGAAGTTAGCAATCAAGAAATCTCATTCACACACCATAGCAGTACACTAACTAAAGAGTATCGTTACGGACAATGAACAGGTTGCTCACAGACTTAACTGCATTGCCACTCGTGTCTATAGTTCCATTCCATTTAGTCTAGGCTTAAAAGGGAACTCAGGCAAATCTTCAAACTTTCTTCCTAAGGCAATTATTCGGAGTGATTGTAAGGCACGACCACCCCCAGAGAAAAGGTTTGAATTCACCACTATTTTGCTTATATGAAAACTCAGTGAATGGCAAACAGAATTCCACCAACTCCTGATTCCCATAAACACCAATGTAAAATAAAACAGCATGGTCAGTTTTTCTGCTATATGCCATCTCACATATGAACATTCTGAATGGCCCTGATGACCTCGAGTGGGCCTGAAAACCATTAGACGTCAACTACCCATTGAAGCACTGGTTTGGTTAAAGTCTGGTTAATTTTACAAGCAGGGGTGTTTTTAACAACATTTAAGTGTAAAACTAATATAATTTAGAAGCAGTGGTTTTATTTTTAGACACAAGAGTTGGAAAAAATATGATTTTCAAACTCCTCCGTTGAAGTTCTAGTCTGACGTCACATCCTCATGATGTTTAAATCCACACTGGCCCGAAGCGGAGCGTCTCCAGACTTCACGAAGAGTTAAGATCAGATCAAAAGCATTCAAGAGCAAATTCATGAGTAAATTCGAATTGGATTATACTTGTGTTTACACATCCCGAACCGTGGCCTGCTTCTGAGGAGCTCGACGGTTGGCCGAGAGCCGGGCTCCGCTCAGTTTACTGAAGAGACCATTTTGTCATACTTGAACACAGCACAACCCCCTAACCACTAGGCCACCAGCTGTCCCCCGAAATAGAAGAGAATATCTTTGTCATTGCAACACACAGGAATATATAGGGCAACGAGATAAGATCAGCTTTGTAGATGCTGCTTTTGTCACTATAAGATGTATAAACCAAATACACTGATATCAAGTGGACACTAGAATTTAAGGAAATAGAATAAATAAGAACCACCAGTATGGATGTGATACATAACTAGAACAGTATAGGTATCTATATTAGATTTGCCCAGCTTGCACCACCACCAGCTTAGGAGAGAGCAGAAAAGACAAACCCTTCTCCGACAGATCTCCAGCACCACGAAGACGAAGTCGTCGTCCTCGAAGAACCCGTGGAAGCCCACGACGTGTGGGTTGTCCAAGCTCCTGTGAATGGAGATCTCCGTGCTCATCTTCTCCTTCTGGTGCGGCTTCATCAGAAGAGACTTGGGCACCACCTTGCCCGCGAACACCTCCTTCGTGTCCATGTCCGTGATCTCGTAGCACTTGGCGAAGCCCCCCTTCCCGAGGAAGCGGCCCCTCATGTAGCGCTTCAGGGTCCGGGGGTCCACCAGAATGTCAGGGATCTCCTTCAGGGGCGCAGACTTGGGGTCGACCGGAGCCGCAGGCTTGGCCTTGGCCACTGCAGCACTCATTTTGACCAGATTACCGAGAGGAGAGCCTGCGGAGGGCTGTATGTCCGACAGAGGAATCCGTTACAGACGGAGGGGGAGATTGAGCTCCGCTTTAACCACCGGCGGCGAATTCCAACATAAACTCCAACCGAAAACTGACGCTACCGAATATTTTTCTAGCATAAAAGGATGCGGTGCAGATTAAGCAGCTCTGTTTCGGTTACTTTTTGTCAAGTTTAAGGACTAAACGCGTAAAACCCCTCCGGTCTCTCCTCCGCGTCTCTCGGCAGAGCCTCAACACAACATTTTTAAATTCTGCCCGGATTCGTTATGCTCGCTCCTGATTGGCTCTCACTCCAACACGGCTCAGGATTGGTTGTTGGGATTTGAAATCTAGGCGATGGTGGCAAAGGGTGATGGGAGCTCGAAAAGCTTTCACTTGGAGACACATTAAAAGTCTTTCAAAGCCAAACAATAAATAAAAAATGTAAAATGAAAATTTCCAAATTCTGTTTTCCCAATTAAAGAACATTTATAACTCATATATGTGATATTATTTTATAATTGATCTCTTCAGGCTAACGTGTCACTATAAATGAAGATGAATTAAAAGTAATTCAAAGGTAAACAATAAAAAAGAAAATTAATGTAAAATGAAAAGATTCCAGTTCTGTTTATTTTCCCCACTTGTAATATGTTTATAATAAAACACATTCGTGATACTTTTATAATTGATTTCACCAGGCTAATATGTCATTATAAATTAAAACGTTCTGAACAATCTTTCAAAGCTAAACAGTATTTCAAAGCTGAACAATAAATAAGAAAATTAACGTAAAATGAAAATGTGCAAATTCTGTTTTTCCCCTCAAAGAACATTTATAAACCACATTTGTGATACTTTTTTTATATTTGATTTCTCCAGGCTAACGTGTCACTTTAAATCGAAACGATTTAAAAGTCCTTCAAAGTAAAAAAAAAAAAAATAAGAAAATTAATGTAAAATAAATATTTGCAAGTTCGTTTTTTTCCCTTAAAGAACATTTATAAAACACATTTGTGATACTTTTTATAATTGATTTCTACAGGCTAACCTGTCGTTATATTTTAAAAAGTATTAAAACTGCTTAAAAACTGTTAAATAAAAAATAAATAAATAAATAAATAAATAAATAAATAAATAAATAAATAAATAAATAAATAAATAAAATAAAATAAAATAAAATAAAATAAAATAAA
>JBBIGA010003351.1:0-15768 GCA_037576975.1 Alestes dentex | reverse complement strand
TATTTCTGAATGCTCTCCTTACCTTTTTGTAGCCAACACATATGTTTACAAGGTTCAAACTTCAAAAGTCTTGGTCAGACATATTTAGGGTGGGGTTTTTTTACTTTGTTTGAAGACCTCTGAAAATAGTCTTTTGTCATGTCATGTTTACACAATATTTAAAAAAACCTAATTCATTACATTCACTTTACTTGCATATTATTATAGCTGAGGTTTTCCAGAATATAACAATATTCGTCACTTTGGCATAGATGTATTTAGTTATAAGAAATACATAAAAATGTAAAGGTGTTGCAAATTGCCTCAAAGTGCCAGAAAGGTCTTAGACCCCAGAGATCAAAGTATCATATCTTCAATGTTGTCCCATGAAAAGATTTAATAAAATAATTACAAAAATGTGAGGGGTGTACTCACTTTTCTTAGATACTGTTTGTGTGTTTCTGCTTGTTTTGTTTGTACAGATGGATGGACTAGAGTTTTCCAAGACATTTCAATCTGGTTCTGCAAGATGACCATTAATCTTAATATAGACATTGGTCATATAGTCAATAGAAGATTGAACAGCTGTAGAGCAGATAAAAAAAAAAAAAGAAAAGCACAAGATGATCAACCCAAAAGCACAAAGTCAGGGACTGCGTAACAGAACCTCATGGTAAACAATTAGCTCTAATGTCTCTGATGGGGACACATATCATTGCATAGCAGTGATGAAGATTCAAAACATATCTATTACATTGATTAGAGACCAGTGAAAAGACTGACACAATATTACACTAAAATACAAAGAATTCCATAAACAAAGAAATAAATGAAAGCATATGTGCAAAGTTTCATTAAAAGGTAGTGACAGGCTACTTGACCTGGTTTATAATGCATATTGCAGTGGGGATTAAAGCTTCTTTAAGGGTTTTCTTTTTGGCCAAAGGTGCTCTGAAGCATCTGACGGGAGTAGCAGAAAGGAATGGTGAAGGGATATGAAGTGTTCACTGTGTGACTGTAAAGGTCAGAGATTTGGGACTGAGTGGTGCCAGGGATTTTGGTTGCTTGTTTGGTGAATCTTGTTAGTTTTTGCTCGCTTTCCTCTGTGAGGAAGCTGTAACAGGGTGCAATACAGAATGTAAGGGCTGATTAGATAAGTGAATGCTGTATTGCTTTTGGAATGCCCTATCTGACATGAGAATCTTTCAGTCTCCTCACGAGAAACATGTGCTGTTGGGCCTTTTTGTAGAAGCCATCTGCATGTTGTGTGAACCTGCTCCACCACCAGCTCCCTAGCTGGAGTGGTGCAGAGAGAGGGTGTGGGGTGTTAGGTGCCCTCCACAACTTTTTGGTCTTAGTGATGTTAAGTTAAAGGGAGCTTTTCTGGAACCAGACGAACATGGTGTTTACATATTGCCTGTGTGTGGATAGGTTGAACTGATCTGTCAGATCGGCCACCAAGACCATGTCTAGCAGTATTGCTGGATTTAACACTGTTCAATCTGACATCCTCGAAAAATCATTATTACATAAAACCAATGTTGTGATGACTTAAATTTGGTACAAAAGTAAGGTTGTTACTGCGTAAAAGGTCCATGAATAAATTCCTGACATCCAGGTTGAAAGGTTAGGTACCTCTAGCCACTGTATCCAGAGGAGTAAGACTGGCATCTTCAAATTCAGCCCAAGTGTAGATGGGTGTATCTGAGTTAGTAAAGGGGGCATTTGGCAAATGCTCTTTCCAGAGCAACTTAGCAATCATTCGTTACAGGGACAGTTCCCCTGGAACTATTTGTCTTGCTCAAGGACACAGTGGTAAAAAGTGGGGGTTCGAACCTGCGACTTTGTGATCATCAGGTTCACAGGCACGTGTTTCATCCACCAGGCTACTACCACCCTAGTTAGTGATGTTTGGCTCTTCCAGTGAAGTCCAACACGCCAAAGTCGGTTGCAGAACATATAGTCCCCAGAAGTACTGTTTCTGCCAACTGTTCTATGGAGATTTCACTAATGTTAGTATCAAGCTAGCAGTAGTACTCCCAGACTTTAATACTACTTAGGCCAGCTTAACACATATTAGTGAAGCATTTGAAAATTGTAACAAGTATTCAAATGACATACTCTTTATTTTGCAGTTTAGAAAGAATCCTTAAAAATATCATGCATTTTGTAAAATGCTGATCAACTTCCTTATACAGTGGTGCTCACAAAAAAAACTTCTGACATTTTTTTCTCCTAAACCCCCTATAGTCATTTGGAATGTTCTGAAGGCCAGTATTTCTCAAGGTTGTCACTGGAGGCCTTGCATATTTAAATGTTTCCACTGCTTTCTACACACCTGATCCAGCTAATTAGCTCATTAATGGCCCCTTACTAAGCTGAAGTGGTCATCTTTGGATAAGGAAAACACTGAAATGTGCAGGGCAGGGTGCCTCCAGGGCCAGGGTTGAGAAACACCTCTACAGACAAAGGTTTCCTAATGCACTGATAGATTCCTAAAAGATCTTTGACAAGATGACATATTTCATAAGAAATTATTAAAGTTTTTTCTTCTGTAAATATTATTCCGGGGTCTTAAGCTTGGGATCAGATGCAAAACAGTTGAGATCAAAGAGATCATGTATTGTTTAAAATTGAGAATCCATTAATAACAGAAGCTCACATAAGGATAAATTCCTGTTTCCCAAGCCAGTAAGTCAACAATCGGCATTTTCTGTATAGACGCAACCTGGGCCTGGGCAGGGTTTTGCTTCCCACACTCATGCATAGTGAATGGAGTTCCTGCATTCCACCCAGGCATAAAGCACAACAGCCTATACATCATTTGGAGAGAGTTCACTATATTCGCTTGAGTAACTCTTGTAATGGTCTGACTCTGAATAGTATTTCACTGAACATGGAAGGACACTAAGTTCAAGCAGATGTGGAGATTAATGAATCTTTTCATTTAGAGGTGTTGGCATGGGGTTTGCTAAAAGCCATTATCTTTCTCATTTCTAGAACAGCACTGTGTCCTTAGTTTATGTACCTTTTCATGTTACTGAGATAAATGTATCCTATACTTAAATTATTTTGTGTCTGTTTTAGGGGACACTGAAAAGGTGTCAAAACAAAAATGACCATGACTTTTGTCTTACAATTTGAATGGTCTGACATTATATACTTCATTTAGGTCTCCACTGTTTTTGCAACCAAGCTCAAGTCATTCACCTTCCTGCCCATCCTGAAAAAGCTGCCTTCAGAAAACAGGCTTATATCAGCGTGGGAAAATAAGTCAAGCAGACCGAAGGTAAGGGCACTTAGGTAGGCTAATCAAGACCTGTGGCTGAAGCTTTACTCGCTACTTTTTTTTTTGCACAACATTACAATGTAATGCAATTTAAAGTGATATCATTTTAAGTGAAATAATTACGTAAGTAAATATATTAATACATGTATACAATTTAGTACAGACATAAACACATTAACATAAAGCAACATGGCAGTAAGAACTCTAGGCTTGGGTTGTACCAGCCACATTTGTTTTCTATTAGAAGTATGGCCTAACTGTTTTTGACAAATAATTAAGTTCTCCCAGGAGTCCTAAGGCAGTGCACTCTTTGCATGCAAGAAGCATCTGCTCAAGCTCTTACACAATTTAGGAGGGTCATGCGCACTTACATGTGAGCTATGCATGAGGGACAGGCCTTAAAAAGGTGTGTAGGCGATAGGGAGGTACACACATACACACACACACACACACACACACACACACACACACACACACACAAACGTATTGTGTGCGAGGACCACTTTGGAGTGGCTGATGTTTCAAATTCTGCATTGCTTAGAATCATTCCCTATACCTCTAACAGCCTTTAGGAGACCCAGAGGCATCTGAAGAGAACATGACAGACAAAGGTGTTTACAAGGCCGAGATTGTATATGTTACAGATTCTGAAGACACAGAGTCCTGGGAGACAAACAAAAACACTCAAATGCAGGTCAGTATGAATTTTGCTTTGTTTTCACACCCTCAGGGAATATACAAACTCTAGAAATGTATCCACTGCCATTGTCATTACTTGTCCTCAATGGTATTTGCTTTTAAGTCTAAAATGGAAGGAGGCCAATTACTCAACCAGAGAAGGACAAATGTGCTTTGTCAAGAAAACTTCAGAATCAGAACTAAATATACTTGTCCTTCCAGCACTCAGCTAACTGTGGTGCGAGAAGAGAGTGAGTTCATAAACTGTTTCATAGACTTGAAAAAATTCTACTTTATATTTTATTTTATACTTTATATATATGTATTTTTTTAAATCTCTTCATGATAATGAAAAATATGTAGAAGGCAGATGATGAAACTGATAACGAACAAAGATGAAAAAGTAACGCCAGTGGTGGTGAACTGAGGTATAGAGGAAGATATTAATTTTAAACAAACCCTTTATGGCTTCACATAGCTTCATATCTTTTGATATCACATGCAGGGGTCTTCAAAAGACTTTTTATTGTAATATTAATTTAAATACAGGAATCTTTTTTCATCACCTGTGTTTTTCCTTCTCAGCTCATATCTGCTGATAATTCAGCTCTTTCTCCATCCCCTACTCCTGCCGTGGCTCACGTTGAAAGGAGCTGCCCAAGCCCCAGGCCTAGCCCTGTTACCATGGAGCTAACTGAAAACAAACAGCCAGGCATCTCTGGGCTAGAGTGTCACAACACTTTTGATGGTGCTGAGGTCAGCTCTGGGCGGTTTTTAAATAGTGCATCCCAAAGAGAGGAAGAGGTCCTAAGCCCAGCCAGCTCTGTGGATCTTTTCCCATCTATTGCTTCGTCCAAGGAGTCCATCCTCTTTGAAGGCTGGGAGCAGGACAGAAGCTGGTCTGCCCTGCAAATGTTATCTCCCAGTGATTCTCCTGTTCCCTTCAGTGGGACCGTCTCCCCATGCTCCTCAGTGAGGTCGGGAGCCTTTACTCCAACAGTGCTGAGAATCAAGCGTCACACACTTGCCCCGGGTTCTTGTCTGGTGCACATGCCACTCTCTGGACAGACACGGTGTTGTGACAGTCAAGCCTATTCACCGTGTCCTCTTTCTACTCGTGCACGCCATAGGCCCCCACCCACCCAGCTATCCTTATTAACAGCCATTCTCAGGAAGGGCCGTCTGCCAATCCTGTCTTCTGCTTTACAGAGACCTTACTCTCCCTGCTGGCCCATTAGCCCAGTCAGCGTGTCCTCCTGCATGGCCTGTTCAGCAGCCTCTACCATTGCTCCTATGGAGGCTTCCAAAAGTGCAGCTTGTACAGAGGCTGGTCCTACTACAAAACAAAAATGGCCAGGGTTAACCCCTAATATTCCACCCATGTCATCCAAGAAACATAACAAGGTTAGCATCACTTCAACAACACCTCTGGCTACATCAAACACATTTGACTGTAAAAGTTCTTCAGTCAGTAGGGACATTCCATCACAAGAGGATAGCAGCTTGTTGACCTTTCCAAGTTCCTCCCCTTCTGAACCTGCTCTGGATCACCTGTCCAAGCCAGTCTGTCAAGACGATCATGTGCGAACAATGCCTAGCTCTTTGCTCTTTTCATCGTTCTCCACTCCAAGGTCCCTATCCCCTAAATCAAGCCATCTGTCCTGCTGTAGCTCAGAGAGCCAAACGCCCACACCAGAGTCATGTGCTTACTCTGCAGCCACAGTTGCAGAACATTCAAAAAAGCTACATAACAATCAAGGATCTCGAGAGAAGTTAAAAGACCTTTCTCCCATTCTGGAGAATGCAGTACCATCCTTGGATATAAATCATGGACAGATGCCACATGATCATTCTACCGTTTCTGACCTCAAACCTGCTCAACAGTCCAAAGATGTTGTGGTCATTAAGCAAGTAGATAACAAGCCAAGTTCCTTATTGCAAAATGGCAGAAAAGCCCTGCTGGACCTAGAGCGTGTTCTTTCAGCATCCACGGCCCTCAAACTGTCTCCTTCTTCTGTGCCGACTGGCCTCACACGCCTGGCCTACACACCTGATCTCCCTCCTGCCTCACCCAGACCAAGCTCATGCTCCCCTACTCCAGACTACTGCACCCTCTCTCCTTCTCCAGCAATTCCCAGCCGCCAGCTCTCCCCTTCCCCTTCTTACTCATTCTGTTCTTCACCTTCCCCTTCCCTACGGGAAGGTACACCAGACTGTACAGAGAGGGGAAGCAAAAACAGAAAGGTAACATGCTTGCTCTCAATTTTCTCTCCTGCATGCTACCTGCATGCCTTAAAAACCATTAGAGCAGGGAGGCATTCGTTTTATGACTAGCATGTTTCTCACCCAAGGCCCCCCACATTGCCAGGAAACATGATCTTCACCAGCTCACTAACTGACAGGCAGAGTGATATACAATCTTTCTGAGGGGCAAGTTTGGTGTCCATATCAGCATGTTTCATTGGCATGGGAGCTGAGACATTGTGTACATTCTAAATTCCTGAATTTGATTATTTCCTAAAATACATTATTTCTAATAATTTTTTCCAATAGCCGTACAAGATCAGATCCACCTACAAGGCACTGGCTGCTATTCCCACAAATACACTCCTTCTGGAACAGCAGGTGAGCCACTTTTATCAATAGGATATCATTAAATATCAATCATAATTACAGTGCCTGACAGCCAATGACATGTGCTCATAATTACTGTGCTATTAGAACCCTGACTCTTAATTTAGTCAGTACCACGCACGCCATACTCATTACTTTTGACATTTAGCTACATTTTAACATTGACATGAAATGTTAATGTTTATGCTGTTTCTTTTTCTCAAATTAACTTTACTAGGATTCATTTTTGTAAATCCCATTGTAAATTGTGATGCCGGCACAACTGGGTCAGAGCATCTCCAAAACACCACATCTTGTGAGGTGTTCGTGATACGCAGTGGTTAGTACCTGCTAAAAGGAGGGATACAGAAATAGAAATGCCCTCCTCTCTTGCTAGCATGCCACAGTGTACTCATGCTCTCTCTTCCATTCATATGGATGCACTCATGCGCAAACACACACACGCATGAGTGAACACTCGTAAGTATACACAGTGCATTCTCATTCACTCATTCACTCAATGAATCACTCTTTCACTTAAACCTTTGACTGTAATAGACTGGTGTACGTCCGATTGCTTTATTTGTGTTTTAGAGTAGCTTGTGTAATAAACGTATCATTTGTTAGTAATTATAATAATAATAATAATAATAATAATAATAATAACAATAATAGTAATAATAATAATAATAATAAATGTATCATTTGTTTTCACCAAGTTGTCTTGATCTCATTCTTATACTGGTTGATGCTAAAATCAATATCAAAATCTATATCATTCACATTTGTTAGGCAACCTTTAGAACCAAAATTGTTAATATTACCACCTTTAGTTAGAAATTAATGGTTGTAATGTTTATAATGAGTCTGATTTATTTCATTAATGATGGCAGTGCCTATTCTGACCCATGTCCACCACTTAGAGGCCCCACAATGGGCTTCTTAATTTGTTAGCTTTTTTGCTTATCCACTCAGCTACATTTTATTCTAATCTGCTTGAAATCAGAAATTAATTTGTTTTAAAGCACACATGAAACCAAAATGCTAAAAGAAGCATGGCAAAGCAACCAGCTAGCGAGACATTTGTAATGTTTGCAATGAAGTAGTGGTGAAAATACTGCTTTTGTCAATTCTTTATATTTATGTAGCAGAGTTTCTTTCTATTAGTCATAAATGCTATATGGTCTAGCACACGCATGGAGATTAATCTCATGGTCTGCTTCAAATGTCAAAGTTCTTGTGCTTTTCTGTGTGTGCATTCATGCATTTTACTGGCAAAGTGACAAAGTGTTTTAGTTTTTAAAATGTGCAGAGGTACAGTGAGCAAAACCACAGCTTTATGTATTATTAAGCTTTTTCACAAATAACGGAGAACATCTCTATGATAATGTTAGTACCCTACCAGATTCTTAATTTAAAAAAAACTTGATCCTGGAGGAAATTGCTTATATTACGACTGCACAGTCGCACAGAGGCACAGAGACAAGAACAATATAAAATATAAAGTCTAAAGAAAAACTGATTAGAAATACTGTATACACAAATTACTGGGGTATAAATACGACATATAAATAATTTGCCGTTAGATAATTTACTAATGACACAATTAGTGGTTTGGAGTTGTTCTCCGTACTGAGTACATCGTTCTACATAATAGAGATAAGTAGTAGATAAGTAATATTGACATTAGTAGTGATATTCACATGGTAAGACTATTGCACATAATAATAAGATATTGCACACAATAATAATGATTTAGCACGCAGTTGCATGATATTGCAGACTATTGCACATAATAATGAGATAATAATGCACATAATGATTTAAACCCAAAAAGAAATTGCACAACTGAGTAGCAGCAGGTAATTGTACAGATTATTGAGTGGGTGTGTGAGGGAGGGAGGATGGAGGAGTCTGATGGCAGGGGGAATGTACTTCTTAGTTCAGCCACAACACTATGATGGACTGAAGTCTGGACAATCTTCCCCTTTCAGCTACAGTTTCCAAGTTCCTCACCCAGCATTGAGCCCGCTTTCCTGATCAGTTTGCTAAGCACACCGGAGCCCAGAAAATAGCGCTGGCCGCTACAGACTCATAGAACATCTGGAACATGGTGCTGCAGACTCTAAAAGATTGGAGTCTATGTAGGATGTACAGCCTACTTTGACCTCTCTTGTATGTGTCCAGAGAGTTCTTTGACCAGTCTAGCTTGATGCCCACATGCACACCAAGGTATCTGTAGTCCTAATCCACTCCCTAATGGACAGTGGAGTTACAAGAGACTGTGATCTTCTCAGGTCCACCACCAATACTTTAGTCCTGCTGATGTTGAGCTGCAGCTGATTCAGCTCACACCAGTCAACAAAACTGTCCACAGCCATCCTATATTCCAAGTTATACCCACCTGATACATCTGACTATTGCTGAGTTATCTGAGAATTCCTGGAGATGGCAGCCCAGTACTAAATAGCACTGTAGTTTTGTGTACTGTGGCTTATCACATACTCCCCATCCAGGCTTGCTGAATGGTTTTGAAGACAATGGAGATTTTAAAGAACATGATTCTTAGGGATCCAACTGGTGACAATAGATTGTTGTCTCATGTGGCACTGGGGTGCGCCTTCTTTGGTACAGGAACCAGATATGGTGATTTCCACAGCACAGGTACTTTCTTTTGAAGATCCTCAGCAGTACTCCACATAGCTGGGAGGTGCAGAACTTGCACATCTGTGATCTTATGCCATTTGGTCCCCTGGCTTCCCTGTCACCTGATCTGAATACTTTCTTCTTCTCATTCAGGAAGGCTTTGATGTCTTTGATGATCCATGCCTTGTTTTCTCTGCATGGACAGTCTACAAACTGTGTGAACATGCACAGTGTATTGTTTAGGGAGATGTGGTTGAAGTCTTTGGAGATTAGGATGAAAGCATCCAGGTGTCTCATCTGGAGTCCTGGAGTCATAGAGTGGATGAAGTCGTCTCTTTGGCCAACAGAGGAATGTAACCAAAAATGTTGATCACATAGAATGGATGTAGCCCCACTGCAAACAGCTCAGTTTCCAGGCTGCAGACATGTTCCTGAAGTACAATGTGACTTGGGTGGCACCACTGCTCATTAACAAAAAAGAGTAAGTCATACAAATACATGAAAAGCCAATAATGCCCACAGCAGATTCAGGAATACGCTCATGCAGCCTTGTTGTTTCCATAAAGCATAAGACTGCACTTGTGAAGTTTCCTGTTGTGTCTGACTTGTGCTGTCAGTTACAGTTTGTGTTGTCTCCTCTGCTGCTCATCAGACTGTTGTCCATTCTTCACTGCCCTTTTTCCTTGACCCTTTGCTCCTCCACGGCATCCCCTTTTTATCTCTAAGCGAATGCCCGAGGTGACCAAAGAGCTGGTCACTGCTGCTAGCTGTGTTAGCATTAGCAGCATGCATGCAGCTCAAAGAGCCATAAACCCCATGGTTAGAGAGGACACAACTTACTAATTCTGAATATACTAAACTAAAATTGCAAAGAAAATGAGAGAGTTTAAAAAACACTAAAATAAAATTGAGCTGAAACTAAATGACCTAAAACTACACTGAGCTAAAACTGTCTCTGGAGGCTTAGAAGGGTCTGTGAGTTCTCCTCTATTCAAAATGGGAATTTACTAAACCATTATTTTAATATTTTGTGTCACATTTTTGGTAATTAAATGTGACAACGCCTGATACCATGTATAAAACGTAGTGATTATTCTGGCCAATTCGCATGGGGGACCATTTCCTGTATTAAACCAAATAATGTAGAGTGAATCACATTCACTATTTCATAGCAAATACCAAAGCAACTGTACGGTGTTATGTAAAACAACCAGGCTATTTCATAGGTGCAACAAATCACATTAAAGCTCAGTACATTCAAAATTAATTCTGTCCTCATGCTATTTTCTAATTGTCCAGTATAAAGTATATAAGGGGAACTTATGTCACAAATGCAGATTAGTTGACTGGACCTAAAAGTTCAACAATAGTTGAGAGAAGCATAGGCTGCCCCTTTGGCGGCTGGGTAATTTCCATTAAGAGTTCTGAGTAGAAGAAGGTTTAATTCTGTAAGCAGGAGCAGCACATAAACTAACATGCAGGTCTGCTTTCATATGATTTGGTGGTACATAAAGCAAGGGATCTATATGTGTATATCGATCCTTATATAGCTGGTGATATCAGTACTGATCTTGATTTTACTTACATTTTTAGACATTTAACAGATGGTGGTAGGCAACATACTTGACAACTTCTATTTTTTAGTAGTATTACCTGATACAATGTCATATTCAGTTCATCCATCCATTCTCTGAAGCACTTATTCATAACCAGGATTGTGGGAATGCTGGAGCTTATCCCAGCTGTCATAGAGTGAAAGGCAGAGAAATGTCCTTGACAAGTCACGAGTCCTTTGCATGGCAATGTCCATACCTTACTTGTATTATAGGCATGTAGCAGACACTCAAAAGAAACATACAATGGCAGGCGAATGCAGTCTCTGGTGCCTTACACAAAGACCTTTATTTCTACATGGCAAAAGCGATGGGGACTGAACCTCTAATCTTTTGTATGCATGGTAATTTTATTACTCATTCCACAATCTATGGTTCATTTAAATGGCTAGATGACCTTTCTACCTACTAGTGATGACAAAAGCCATGTGTAGTCATGTAAAAGAGGGGTTATACAGATGATCAGGTCCCATTCAGGTAGCACTGCTAAGAATGAACAGACGCTGTCAAGCAAGTTGCCTTCCACCATAAATTAGAATATCTGCTAAATGTTACCATCTGTAAACATGGATACCTTATTGATTAAATGTGGCACTGTCCAGTCTTTGGTGCTTTAAACAATATATAAGTATTACTTTAAATGTCTTTCAAGCCTTGATAAAACAAGGTGAAGTAAGATATGTCATCAGCACCAGAACCACTGCAATTAAAATACAAAATATTTCTCAAAAAATACCTTTACATTATTAGTTGCAAGCTAGATAACTCTGCCAAATTAAGTGTAAGTGTGTGAGAGGAAATGGGGTTCCTTAGTGCACCTTTTACTGCAAACCTACAGAAACATCTGGAGCAGGCCTACTTTAACAAGAAGTCGTTAAAGTTATGCTTTTCCCAGAAATAGTCTACAATAGCTACAGATTCATTTGACTTGTAACAATAGTTAAACTCTTTTCCCAACCCTGGTCCTGGAGACCCTGGTACTGTGTATTTTCATGCTTTGCTTGTTTTAACACACTTAAGACCGCCCAGTAATGGGTTGTACAGAGCTGATTAGTTGGATCAGGAGAGTTGGAAGCAGGGAAAAAAACTCAAGTGTTCTGGACAGTGTGCCTTCCATGACCAGGGTTAGGAAAACTTTACACTATGCAAATACCTATTTATGAAGTCAAAAGGTTGATCTAGCGTAGTGACTAATGTTGTGGGCAGACTTGGGCCCAGTAAAAGTTTTAAACTATAAAGACAATGAAATCATAAAGAGCTCTCAAAGACTCCAAAAGCCATGTTTGCCACTGTTACATCTGTAATGTAATTACATTTTAATTCACGCCGGATAAGATCTTCTCTTACATGCATAGGTTCTTTGAGTTGTCATGGGTCCACTGCCTTTGCTAAGGAACTGTTGAGGCACATTGTTTTAAGGGTGACTTGGACTACCTTACAGACTGATATACAAACACCTGTTTTTATACATTTTTAAAAAGAATACTTTTAAAGGGATGAATTAAAAAAGATATACAACATAAAACATTCATATGTAGGCAGAATTTCGTAACGTCTGTGCATGATTGATTCTTAGTCTTTATATTTAAGTTTATTTTGAATGTTTAGCCTTTTAAAGTCAATCTGAAATCAAAATTGACTTAGAGTTCAATTTTACATCCAGACAAGAACACCACTGCAATAACAACTTTGCCTATTTGGCTCTCAGATATTGTAAAATGTGTACGTAATTGGTGTTTACTCTTAATACATCACACACTCAGTCACACACTCAGTTCATACATCATGTATTATATACAGTACATGTATAAAGTGCATTATACATCCACTTTGTATGGAATACAATACAATAGTTCATCTTCCTTGTCGTATAAAAAAAGACAAAATACTTGTCTGTCTGTCATCTTTGACCAAAGACTTTTGTTTGCATTTTTAGCAGGTGGGGAAAAGTATTACCCAGTAATATACTAATATACCTCTCCTTCCCACCACACATACCCTTCACGTTTAGAAAATACTCCACTAGCTTAGAGACACCATCTGTCAAGGGTGCTTTTACTACAAGGCAATTGCTTTGGGCCTTGTCCACCAAAGGGCCTCGAGAATTTTCCTTTTATTTTTTCATACCTATGACAAAGGGCTGGCTTAGACTCAGTGGGGGTATGATGTTGTCCAACTCACATGGGCTGATTGTAAGATAACTGGAATTTGAAGGGCATCCTGTAATTAGTCTGTGATGACAATTACAGCCTGTACTCTGCTAATGTCGATATTTCCACTAGTGCTTTATGTCAATTAAACTTTTCTCGAGCCTGAATGACTGCAAGGAACCTTTGTTGTGCCTTTCATGTGAGGGGATTTGCTTCCTCAGCTTTGGATGGTTTGGGCTCCATATTAAAAGAACTTCATTCAAGACAGACAGAGAGCGAGAAAGGGACAGCTTGCTGCTGCTTGCTTGAGGCTTTGCTCAACTTTAATGCTCGTGAGGAGAGTGCAGTGTCAAAAGAGAGGGATCAAGAGCTGTTACTGTTTAAAGTGTGCTTTGTCAGGCCCTCAAGCAAATTGAACAGTCAAAGGATTTCTTGTCCTGGTTTTTAGAGCACAGAAAAACATCTGGAAACCCTGAAACTCACCCAAAAAAGCAGGAAATAACACTTCAGATGCAGAATGTATAAAAAGTTCCATTTACAACAAATATGACGTAGTTTATCATTTTCAAACCTCTTTTTGGTGAATGACATATCTTTATTTCAGTTCTCTGTCATAGCCTAGGAAATCCTCTCTTAGAGGCCAAAATCTGAGTGATGTATGATGTAGTTAGCCAAAATGGAGAAGGGGCTCACAGTAGTTTTTGCCTGGGGTCTCCAAATCACTAAAACTGCCAGGGATGCTGTTTCACTCATTAATACGGCACAGACTGAATGAGCACTGATTTTCTGATTTAAACTCTGATTACTTGATTAGTCTTAAAATAATATGTAGATTGCTCATTTACTAGGGTTTTCGCAATGACAGCATTTTTGGATGTATTCTGGAGTGCAGGAGCTTCAGGTTGAATTTTTGAATTTTCCCCTACTGAAGGCAATTGATGATGAAGTTGAGAAGAATGAGACTTCTCTGGACCCCAGTGACAACTTTGCATGGGAGGACCCTCATTCTCAGGTATTTCAGGACTACACTGTTGGAAGGCTTAACAGAGAATCTAAAGTTGCTGAGTTGAGTTGTGTTTATTTGTTGTAGTTGTGCACCCCTGCCCAGCTCAGGCAGCAGTCTGCTGAACTTTACGCAGCGATTGATGAAGCACTCGGGGACACAAACCCAGCAGTGAGTTCATTCAATCACGCAAGTCAAAACTTTTTAATACAAAGATTTAAAAAACTGTGTGTATATATATATATATATATATATATATATATATAGGCATTAATTACTTTTTCAAGTCGACTTTATCCATCAGGATAGTCGAAGTCGAGTCGACTAGTCGTGATTATGTCACACACACGCAGCGGAGGAACACAGGTGTCCAGTACTGAGCAACTTTTATTAAAGTTCTCTGTAACATTAACAGTCAACATGACAATTAAACTAAACCAAGGCTGATACCTTGAATTATCTGGTAAATTTAAGTGCACAACAGAAAGTGGGAACAGTTTAAGCTGCAGCCACAGGGGCGTAGCACACGTGGGGGGTGGGGGGTGGGGGGCTTGGGTTTCAACACCCCCACTTGTGCTGAAACACGATTTCATCCCCCCACTTTTGTCACATTAAAACCTGTTCACTTTCTCGGGACTGGTCGGGCTTTGACGGACTATTGCTCTCACCAGTTAGTGAGAAGCTGTAATTTACATATACAGGCTTGTAGCCAATAGCGAGAGGTTTCAGGGATATATGGGCGGAGTCTCTCCCCCCTCACTCAGGGGTATGAAAGCCCAAAGGCTGGTCCCAGATCAGTGGAGCGCTCCAGCCAGACAGATAGGCACCCCGAGCGCTCGGATGGACACATACGGATTGTTTTATGCTGAAACAAAGTGAAATGCACACATAAGACCAAATTCAGGATATTTGAGGACATTTGAAGACATTTGATGGGGATATTTGGCCAGCAGATAAGATTTTCCAGGAAAAGTCCAGAGAAGCGCTCAGGCCGGAGAGACGTGCACGGAGAATCGCTTGTGTTTGTCTTCGAAAAAGTAAGTGTTTGGATTTTATGACACTTCGCTAAAAGTGTCTTTTTGCTGGCTGGGTTTGTTAAAACTGCTTTGGAGTTGTTTTGGAGTTGTTTTATTGTGTTTTGAGCGAGTTTTGTCGAGTTTTTCTGACTCTGTTTAGCTGTGTATTGATTCGAACTGATCTGACTGGGCGGATGGGTGGAGTCGACTCATTCGGACTGGCAAGGAGTTTGAACTGGAGCTTTTTTAATGGGATTAATGGGAGGGCAGCGGTGTTATAGCAGTTTATTGATTTATAATTCTGTGATAAAGTAAGGGTTTCTCCAAACAAAATGCCGTCTCTGCTTGCACAAAATGGTAGTGCTTGCACTAAATTTTGAACATAAGTTGATAAGACCTGTGGCTATGGGTTTTTGGTGTCAGAATAAAAATTCTTCTGACAGGGACCATAAGGATTGCTGAATGCAAAGAAGTTTTATGCAAGCATAAATAAAATCCGATATTCCATCCTGTGTTGCTGTTTGAAAATAAGTTTACATATTTTACTTCTCTGGCACATGAGTCTTAGCTTTGAGTCCAACCGCAAACAATAATAACTTTGTATGATGGAATTGTGAGCTTTTAAAGTTGGTAATGCAGAACATACAAGATGGCTGCCAAAATAGGGGGTGAAAGCTAAACGGGTTAAAACAATGCTACATGGCTCAGCAACCCTGAGCACGCCTGCCACAGTCGGCACGCAGACGTTTTCTCAAAGGCACGCCAGTGATGGTGCGCATCA
>JBBIGA010003330.1:0-15768 GCA_037576975.1 Alestes dentex | reverse complement strand
CACACACACACACACACACACACACACACACACACACACACACACACACACACACACACACACACACACAGCCAAAATAACTCGAGGCCCTAATCATTTGTCATCAAGTATTTTGGCTGTGTGTGTGTGTGTGTGTGTGTATGTACATATATATATCATTTTTTTTCTTTCCATGTTTTGCAGGCCTTGTTTTTCAATTTTATTGTGCATAGAGTCTTTTCTAATTGGACTGTCAGGAGACAAAGGATAAAAAAAACGAGACTGGTGTGGACCATCAGCAGAAAGGCATAACAAACCTGACCTTAAATAAAAGTTTTCTAGCTGAGCAGGATTTTTTAAGTTGATAATAAAAAGCCGCAGGACATTTTGAGTCAAAGTTGAGCAGATGTGGTCATGGCTTTTCACTGAACCGTTTGTCTTGGCTTTCAAAGTGGGTCTTTTAGAATTGCAGTCTATTTTTAGGTTCGGCTACTTGCAGTTCTTGACCACATTAGGGGAATTTGAATTTGACAGTAAAACAATGGGGCAAGATTGTACAACTTGCAGACTGGGATGTCTGTGCCACATTTTTCAGTCACTTTCATTGTTCTTTGGCATTATGTTGCCTCCCAGTGGACTTATTTCCTTTTCTTAAGACCTTGATGACCTCAGTTTGGCTGCATAATAGAGATGATGTCACACAAGGTTGCTGTATGGAAATTATACTCTGAACAGTCACAGCTATGGGGCAGCCTGTCTGTTACTTGTGTTGGAATGTCCAAACAGCTAACAAGTAGGGGTTGACCGATTATTGGCTTGACTGATTATCATGCTAATATTCATCATTTATACAATTGTGGTAGTGTGAATTTTTTTATCCATTTTTTCCCAATAAGCTTTACTCATTTAAAAATGCGCTGTCTATTTGCGGAAGTATAACTGGAGTTAAGGTGGGAGATATTGCAGAAGTCACAATAAACATTACAGTCCTCATTTGTGGTATGGAGCAAATTTGACATTTGTGTTGACGTAAATTTAAATGTTTACTGCAAATGTTTATTAGTTCCAAATATCGATCATCAGTTTCTACTAACAAGCGAACATGTTCCACCAATAAAATTAATTGACTTCAAGTTCGATGTTTTACATTTTGTGCTGCAATAAGAAAGGAAATAATGGTGCTTTAATGGCGGTTATGCGCTTCATCTGTTTCAAGCTAGAAGTATCAGTAAAACTCCCAGGACCACTAGCTTAATGCTAATGTAAAACTGCAAACTGCTTAAGGGAACTAATGCTAAATTACTGACCATGAAAAGTACTACTTTGGACATTGTATATGTCTGTTATTAGATTACTTTAAGTAAAGCAGAATAAGGCTGAAGTGATTCATCGAGTAACTCAGTTTACAAAAAAAAAAACTCGATGCAGAGAATTTGTAATCCATTTTTTAATCCATCCCTGTTTTCACACGGGTGATTGTAGCTTTTGCAAATGTGGCAGGAAGACGTGATTTGATGGCATGGATGGACTGTGACATAGAAAAAGAGATAATAGCGAGGGGCAAGGGAAAGACACGGGCCAGAGAAAACGGCAGTAGGTTGAAGAAAAATTAAGAAAAACTATACAGTGTGTCTATCATAAAACAGACTTGGTAAAACTGCGACAGAACAGTGCTAATACTTCAGCAGCTCAGAAGAAAACAGCTTGTCTGCACACACAGTCTACAGTGTGAATAAAGTAACTAATGTTAAAATAACCATCAAAACCAAAATGTTGCAGTAAATTTGTAATAGTATGAGCTTCATTTTTGCAATTATTTCTCCATTTTTGAATCACTACAAACCCAAGTAGCATTAAGCTCTGAACGCCTGTCATGTTATGTTATGCTCAATTCTGTTATCAGTGCGAGACATTTAAAGAGGTGAAATTTTAGCAAAAGAAACGCAGCGGGAGTAACAGATTTTTTAACTGAAAATCAGAACAAGGGTTTTATTTTCCAAAACCTCCACATTTTCAACCAAAATTACTCTGATTTCAGTACTAGTTTCCTTTCGAGTCACATCACAGACTTTTAACTGAAGGGACTTTTAATGAAGATAGACTTCACAAAAAACACCCATGTCTGCGTGACACATCAAAGCGCAAGGCAAACCTGAGTTCTGAGAATGTTGATGTGCTTACTGTTCTTCATTGCCACCACCACGTGCTCCTTTAAAGGCTTACAAACACACACACACACACACACACACACACACACACACACACCATATCTATCTCAAAGAATAACAATCCTTTTTTCTTCACAGAAAATGTTTTCTTCTAAAATCCAGACTGTTTTATGTCACTTAAATGTACTACATGGTTACCAGTTAATGGATTGAGGATTAACATTAAGTTGGACAGCATAAAGGCAATATTTTTTTTGTAAATATACATTTAGTAAAAGTGAAAATTTAAATGACCAGTTCAGTACTATTCCTCTTTAAAATATAAAAAGTATGTCTTATACAATCATTTGAATAATTGATAATAAATAATAAACAATAGATAAAATTACTAAAATAATTGATAGCTGCAGTCCAAAAGCAGAATTATCAGTTTCATAATATTTCAATCTCAATTAAGTTACTTTTTATTTTAATAATGTTTTTCAACCATCTCATTTTTACTGAGGATTTTTGCCAGTGATTTTATTGACAGTATTCACACTAACTATGTCACATTTATGGATTCACATACGTTTTGTGTGTTATTGATCTATAATCAGTCATTCATTACATCGTGATTATGATGAATCAGTGAATACATAAAGGAAAAAGAACAATTACTGTGCCAACGACAAGCATTCCTAAGGCTCAAAATGGCAAATCAGCACTAACTATATGACCACTGATGCACAAAAGACTGTTAAAATAAACATACGCCACGTGCGCAACGTTGTCCAAAAGCTCTGTTTTTAATGATGTTGATTTTTGTGATTGGGAGACCAAAATGCAGAGAGAAAAAAAGTTTTTGGAATGTAACTATGGTAATGGAATAGCTTAATTTAATCCTACAGTTTATGTATCTTAAATGCAACTCTTCAGCCAATTTTATTATTACACCTCCATGCCTGGTGAGCTCAGTGATGTTAAAGTTGTTGTATGTAAAGTTAATTTTTTCCACATTTTTGAATAATTTTTATTACTTCATTTGATTTCATGTATTTTCATTAAATGACAAACTGTATTACAATCACAGTGCAGCAAGATAATCACAGTGCTAATATTTTGTCCATATTGTACAGCCTTATCCGATCACTACAGGTGTCACCTGGAAAATTGATCCACTTCAGGCAAACGGCTAATGGACTGGTACACATTCATATTTTGTTTGGGTTTTTTTTTTTGCAAATTCATTATTCACCATAAACCATATTTGTACCAGTTTTTACTGTTGTGCATTTACAGAGAATGCATAAATGCTGACCTGTGCTCATTTTGTGTGGTCGATTCAGCAGAGGGAGTAGAATCAAGAGAAAAATAAATAAATACAAAAGAGTAAGTGCTGAATAACAATGCTTATTAAATGGTCTTCATGTGTCATGGACATGTGGTTTCAGCAGTGCTAAGTGCCAAAATAGTGTCGATTAGGTTTGGATGTGGTAAGACAACATCCACTTTGTATGGTCTGGCGGTGCTTTACTGCCTGCTTTAATGGGAAAATTGCAGGATATTCCCAAGAATACTTCACCTCTTGTTTTGACATGTTAGGTCGAAGGCTTCTGTTGACATCAGTGAGTCATTTGTGGTTTTGTGTCCTTGGAAATATTTTTTTTATTTCTTAGAAATCAGTGTATTAGCCAACCAGAACGATGCTTGAGCTGTTACTATTGCAAAATATTTTAATCTAGGTTTGATGCTCTGTTGTCTGTTGTGGTATTACATTTATTAGAAAATATCATAGTCATGTTTTTGCACAACTTACTAGAAGTGGGAGTCAGGAGGAGTGCTTGGCTGGGTTGTTAATTGGTGCTGGTTGTTTTGATATTCAAACAATATGGTTTTATTAGATGGCATAATCAACTGAATTTCCTCTCTCCACAAACAGTTGTTGCAATTTTTACATCATGTGCATTGTTACAATTTTACTTAGTTACTGACTGATCATTTTGATACATGCTCGCCTGATTACATGTGTAGGAGTGCTTATATTTATTGGACAGCAAAATAATGCTCAGTGCTAAATGTGTGATAAGATCTCGGGATGAGCGCATTACAGGTTTGATGAATCATCTCAAATATGTGAGTTTAGTAAATACCTGCTTGTCTCAGTACCACTCTTGGATAAGAGACACACTACCAGGAACTCGGAGACTCTGAGTCTTAAACCTGTTCGTTGGGTGGGTTCTGCCAGTGGATGTGGTAAAGTTATTAAAACAAATTAGAAAAAGCTGTAAAAAGTGGTATTTGTATTAGCAGCTACAATCACGGCTTCCATAGCAAGATACGGCGCTCAGACAGCTAGCCTTTATTACATTGTTGCCTCCTGTTGGATATATGTTGAACCGCTGTAATGGAAATAAAAATGTGTACATTTATAATTACTACAATTTTAAGGAACTGAATCATAAGTGAATAATCACGAATTAGTAATTTACTGAATAGTAACAGCATATGCATAGTTTATGCAACATTCCAAAATACTTTATTTGAAAAAAATTGTGAGTGGCTGCCCTGTCTTATTTAAGAACAAGGATCTGTCAAAGTGTGTCATGGCACGAACAAAGAAGAAGGACCTTCTGAGGACCTCCGGGAGAGTTGTTGATGCTCATCAGGTTGGAGAAGGTTACAAAACCATCTCTTAAGAATTTAGACTCTAATCCACAGACAGACTGAGCACAATGGGAGAAATTCAAGACCGTTGTTACCCTCCCCAGGAGTGATCAACCAAAAAAAGATCACTAGAAGAGCAAGGTGTATAATCATCCATGAGGTCACAAAGAAACCCAGGGAAACCCCTAAGCAACTAAAGACTTCTTTCTTTTGTGCTGACCTCAGTTATGACTGTTATCCAATAGAAATGTTGTGGTAAATTCTGAAGTAAGCAGTTCTTTTGAGAAAAGCCACCAGCATGCAATAGTTGAAACTGAAGATGTGTAATACTGAATTGTGTTCCTCAATAAATAAATGTATAGTATAGTATAGTATTTTTGTCTCTTTTGTTCAACTGGGTGCTATTACGTTTAGAACTTACGTGAAAACCTGAAGATGTTTTATGACATTTATGCATAAATATTGGAAATTTTGAAGGGTCATAAACTTTCAAGCACCACTGCACATATGAATAGAGGTCTGTCCCAAGGGAGGAAATAGCAGTTGGAAAATTTACCATTGTGATTAACTGCTAATCAATTAACAGCTAATTCAGGAAATGATTAAAGGTTTAATCAAGTAATCCTGACAGGCCCCCTGTTCTGAACATATTTTGTTTAAATTGTTTGGCATCACCCTCTAATACTAAATCTGTAATTAACAGAAAGTTAATGGCAAATCAGATTTTGATGGATTTATTTTTCCAGCTTTTAAGTATAAATCTGAGCTTTTGAAGTTGTTTGCTTTGGCAGTACGACTAGACCATAGGACTTCAGCATGACTATGGAAAAGCTGAACGTGCTGACAGTATTTGCCCCCGTCGACTGTTTATCGAGTTTTTGTGTGTGACCTTGGGTGTCGTCCTGCAATCAATGGGTGTAATCGCAATAACAGTGGTGAGATTTGGGAATAATCTCGTGATAGTAATTTAATTTCTTCTGCAGGCACTTAGCGGATGAAGCGCTATGGTGCAGATTAAAGGCACTGAAACAAAGCGGCTTTATTAAATAGCCTTTGTATCCTGAATATCCACTTTTCTTCTGTCTGCTCCTTTTTGTGAGTGATTAATTTGAAGTGGTAGCGACGGTCCTCTTCGCGGTATTTCGTTCAATGTGTATGATGTAATTTCTGCCAGGCTTTCAGCCCTGCTTCATCTAATCCAAGTCGTCTCTGGGCACCTCCCAGGTCATACGGCCTGATGCTGTAAAACGTCATTCCTTTTTCATTTGTATGGACAGTGTGTCCTGATGGAAGAACGCACGAGACTGATTACATCTGATTAAATCTCTGGCCCACACAACACTTTCACTTCATTATGGTCTCATGGCTCCAAGATTTCAGCCTTAATGGAAAACCTCAGTGTTCCTTTCCATTATTTAATTTTCAGCTCCAGCTCTCCGGCCAATGTAATAAACCGACCCATGTGATGATTTCAGGTTAATTAAACATTTTTCTCATTATTCCCCCTTGGAAACTAAAGAAGACAGGTCATTTCCAGAATACAGATAATGAATGTTTGTTTCCTTTCTCATTGTTTAATGTAAACTGTGGACGTTGCTGACACTTGAGTTCACAGTAAAGACCTAAATAGATTATTTTGCTAAATATCAGATGTACAGTTTTCCTTTTTACCTCAAATACAGTCATTCAAGACATGTTGTGCATGCAAAATATGTTTTGTTTTGCACTGGAAATAATGTAGTTGTCAAGTAATGGACGCTTATGCCACACTAATTAGCACCATGCAAAATGGATGACACATGCTTGTTTCATGGAATTGTTAGGTGAAAAGTTACGCAGTGTTCCACTTTTACCAGATGTAGTCAGTCAGCCAAGGATTCCAAATTTTGCTTCTTCAATTTAGAACTGGCAATTAAGTGTTAAGTAAAGTGACCGTTGTGTCATACGTGAACACAGCGCAGCACACAGTGCAAACAGCATGAAATTCTTCCTCTGTATTTAACCCATTCACTAAGTGAAGCAGCGGGCAGCCAGGAACACGGCGGCTGGGAGCTGTGTGTGTGGACGGTACCTTGATCAAGGGTACCTCAGAGGTTCCTCTAGCAGTCTTGGGATTCGAACCCACGACTTTCTGCTTGTAGGACTAATGCCCTAACCACTAGGCCATCAGCTGCCCCCACTGCAAGGCTAATGTTGTTATCAAACACTAGAAATCAATAATCACGTCCCTAAGTTCTCTTAAACCACTCAGATCTCATCGAGTTGTTAAGTAATGAAGTTCTGCCTTGTCAGTGTGGTTTAGGACACAGTTAGACTTTCTATGAGCTGTAAAAATGAACAGAACTTCACCTTCTAGTCAAACACTGCAGACAAGCTTTTTAGATAGTTTCAGTTTTCGCAACTCTAGATCTAGAATCAGTTTTTCAGATAATGAAAAATCTTTATGACTGCTTTGTGAATATCAGTCCTAGTGTTGTCTAAACTGTTTCTGTAAGTAATCTCAAAAAGTGCTGTCACTGTTAGTTATAGTAGTATTGGAGAAGTCTTGTAGTTATATTAATTGTCAGTCATTTAATAATACGCTGGCAATTTCTCACAGAACATATGGCCATTGTAACTACCAACACAAAAGCATTTATGAGATCCTGCTAGTGGTTCTCCTCTCTTTCAAGGGTGGACACATAAGTGGAATAAGGGCTAATAAAGTGGTCCTCCCTGTGGAGAATGTTCAGACTTAACACAGCTTTGTACTAACAGGCAGATTCACTGTTTATCATTCAAATAGCAAAATAATCACTGTGTAAATTCAGAGAATGTGATCTATGACTTACTGCTATCTATAAATATGAATATGTCACATAGTTAAAGTAGTCGCAGCACGCATGTTGAAGCCTGAATTGTGTCCACTTCTGCAGTTTGTAACTGAATTTTAACAAAATTAATTGTAAGTTTTGGGTCACTTTAATGTCAAAGTTGCATGAAATGTGGAAAGAGAGAGTTAAAACTGGTTTCCTGAGTAACAACTGTGTTAAGTGTAATTATTAATGACTGCTTCTGTGAGGGGGAAATTCATTAAACTTGAGCAACACTCTGAAATTCATGCATTTGCAAAAGTCTGAAGTGAAGGTAGGCCTAACCAACCAGCAATATTGAATTTCAACTTGTCACACTGATGAAGGTTCACTCTAATTAGAGTCTTACTGTAGAGAGAGAGAGAGAAGCTTGGAGGCTCACCACTGATTGAAGTAGAGGAACCACACTGGCCAGTTCTGTCAATTCTGCATGCAGTTCTACGTCGGGCATGTTCCTCTGGAATTAAACTGTGTTAGATTCGAGCATGACACCGCTTAGAGAGGACAGTAGTGCATTTAGTTGATTTATGAGTCCCTGGAGAGTTGCCCTGTGGCTCAGGTTATTTGAAACAGCCTCATGGTGCGGCGGAGACAGCTTAACATTTTAAAGCAGTAACCAGGTTATGGTTCTCCTCTGGGAATTAGCAGATTGCTTAGATGGAGACGTTTCATGTGTTAAGCCACAATCCATACTGATTCTGTGTAGCCTCTGGTTTTAATCATAAAGCTCAGTGGGATTTTCACTAGTTTGGGCTTTGATTTACAATGCAGTAACATAAGAATGAGTAAAATGGTGATGATATCCATTACATTAATAATGAAATAATGGCATTACATTACTAAAGAAACATTAAATATTGTGTAATTATATGACAGAGAACAGTAGGATATAAGACTTGATCCAGTTATATTGGGAGTCGCCAGTATTTACCAGTATATACCAGTATTGCAGTTGTCAATTAAATTGGACAATTTAAATGTCAAAAACACATCTTCCACTGCTTTGCAAAAGTAATATCTTTTAGTAACCTGTTTTCTTTTTAGGTAAAGTGCATGTCCTGCATCAGCCCTGATACAAAACCATGTCTGATTTCAAAACTTTTTTAAGTAGAGAGCATGATCAGATAATGGAATACTGTACATACTATTACAGGCCTGTTTTATATTTATTGTGCTTTTCTGAGTATGCTCAATACTTCTAGAACACTGAACTTACTGCTTGTGTATCATAAAACAGCCTGTCAGCAACCAGGGTATAGTGATATTTTATCTGGTTAACTTCTTTAAAGATTTTTAAATTATATTAAATGTTTTTGGTTCATGTTGTCCATTCTAGTTTGTTCACAAACCACAAATAAGTAAATATTGTATACAAATAAGTAAGTATTGTATAGTTTATTGTGACACTGTCTGCAAATGTTGTAATGCTGTTTTTGCTGTTTCGCCCAACTTCCAGGCTAAGTGTATCCTGGGTTCATGTCTTTTTAAAACCCCATTTACTTTGAAACCCCAGCCCATTTGTAAAAGTGACTGACAAAATGACTCTTAATGTTGGTGGACTGAAATTGATGGCCTTAATAGGCAGGCCTACTTTATAGACGTGCATTGGATGCACTCTATACACCCCTTGTGTAATTACTGTAGCCCAAGGGAAAACATGGACATCACAGGCAGATAGATGAGTCCCATGTGAAATAAAACCTCAAATGTTCTGCCGCGTGCACAGAGCCAGAAAAAAAGCTGCTCAATCCATTAGGGGATTTCGAACCAGGTGGGATCTGGGAACAAACCCTTATCAGGAAAACACAGATAGGATGTTACAAGCCAAAAAAGAGAAACCCCCCAAATCTCCACATGCCATCGTTCCTGTAGCTTATGACAAAATAACCACATCACCAAGTGAGAAAATCCCTCAATCAGCACAGTTTCTTGTTTTGGTCAGAACTTTAATTCCCCTAGTGAGATGTACTTTGTTTTCCTTAAAGGAGGAAGCCAAAAAGTGGAAACTGGAAAGCTTTAATAACTCTAAGCTCATCGCCTTTAATGAAAAGGATCTAAGTAATGGATATGTTGTAATAAGGCACCTTTGAAGTTGGACTTTTGAAGCCATAGTTATAGCTGAGGGGAGAATATGTCTTTTAGGAAAGCAGACAAATGCTAATGGGGTCACCTCATCTAATGTTACCACCTAATCTCTTTCTTCCTCAAAAAATTTTGTGTAGATTTAGTTGGCTAGTACCAAACTAGATGACATTATAATTATGTAGGAAGCTTAATTTCATTACACTCATTTATCGGTGTTGTCACTGTGACTGATTCCATGTTCCATGGCTTTGCTTTGTATCATATATGCTACACTACATGACATCTGGTGGCACAGTGTAAGAAATAGCTGGAATTGGTGTTTGCAATAAAAACTTCTCACCAATGCAGCCCTACTTCTGGTGACTATGGAGGCATATAGGATAGGTATTTTTTTATTATTTTAACATTTTGATATTGCGTGTAATATTGCTGTTTATGTCTAAGCTGGAAAAATACCCAAAGTCCCTTGAAAACAGGCTGTGAATGCTGTGATCTGATAACCAATCTTTAGACAGGGCCTTGGGGAAGTCTTTACGTTAAGCTTTTTTATACTCAGACGTCCTTTTGGTGTGTTCATATGAATGAAAATCAAATCATGTGTGCCAGCTCCGAAGGAAGGTCCTAGAGGAGCCCGAAGAGAGTCGCTTGCGTGATCGCACACAAATAGAGTTTGGAGGAAACAATAAAAGCACTGCTCAGACATTAAGGGTGGTTTTGCTGCATTGTTTTTCTAGGCTGCTTCCACTCTGGGGGGGGATGTGAGGGCTTTCCTTGCACACACTGAGAGGAAATCCTAAGGAGGACACCTTGCCTGGAAGAGCGGCCTTTTCAACAGGAACCCGGGCTGCTTCAGGCGCGTGACCACACCTTAAAGTCAAAGGTCATGGCAAACTTCTGCCCAGACCCCATGCTCTGCCTCCACCCCCCCTCCAAGATCAGAAGGATTATATTTAGTCATGCATTTAGACCTTAAGTAGGAGCTTTAGAGGGTGTTTTTTTTCCTTTGGAAACGGTGCTGTGTTTGACTTTTAACATGCGTTATCGCTTTGGTTTTTCATTTCTTAGCCGGTTATACTGGCTTTGCCGGCCTGTTCTGCTGACAGACTCGAATTCTTAAAGAGGATTTTACACACTCTTATCAAGAAAAGTGGGCCAGATGATTTTCAGTGCTATTTCTGGGCAGTTTTTGTGGACAGGCTACTGCAACCCAGGCCACAGATGGCGGTTCAATTTCCGTAATTGATTTTGATCGAACTTGCCGAAAGCCTTCATCGCCGCTGCGACGCCTGTTGATGTTGTCATTCAGCCCACATACATATTTTTATCTCTGCCTGAATTGTTTATTTTTGTCAGTCATTTCCTGAACATGCCAAAATAATTTGAACATTGCGTGATGAGGAAGAAAACATAGAGCTTAAAGGACTGGCAGCAGGTGTCCCTGTTTTATGTGGACATTGGTACATTTGTGCAGCTTTAAATGCCGTGAGAATACTTGCAATCATTTAGTTTCTTTTACCTGATTAGTTATACACTAATTCTGACTAGGGCTGCACAATATATCATCCGCTAATCGCTATGGCAATATCAGCTTCTGCAGTACTGATATACAAAAAGATAATATAAGATAAGATAAAATGAACCTTTATTAGTCCCACAAGTGGGAAATTTGCTTAATGAGCATAATATGCAAATGAGACTCTAGCCAACCACAATGTTTCTAACAGGATGACCGATCACAGCTCCTGGTGAGTTACTGGGTGCTCTGATAAATCTAGGTCTTCATGTAATCCAACAAAAGTCTCATTTTGCATGAATGGATGGAACTGAAGAGCTATAGTTAGAACGAGGAGATATTTTTATCATGCATCTCTAGTTCTGACTTTTTCATTCCAATTAACAACTGAAAAATACTGCTTTGTAGTAAAAATTGGCATTGATTACATCATTAACTGTAATTATTATGTAATTATTGAACAGGTGAGGAAACTGGAGCATATGTGCATACTATGGACAATAATTTCAACAAATCTTTTCTTTCAATAACAGAAATACAATGACTCAAAACACACTTAGTAGAGGCTGATAAACTGGTGCTTATTGGTCTATGAGAATCATTTATATTCTGTAGATGCAGCAGACAGATTATGTGTGTTGCAGCAGGCAAACTAGAGTGTTCCTTTAAGGGGTTGAAGAAGTAAACGCTTCCTAAGGGAAACTTTATCTGCTAGATAACCTTCATTCCAGTTGTGACCTATCAATATAATCTGTGATAAACAGATTACAAGGAGAAAAGTGGTCCCTATGTATGGCAGCATGTCAGTTCTTGTTGGGTTTAATATTGAAGTATAGCCCAATTTATTCTTTGTGCTTGTTGCAGCCAGTACTGTTGATATTGATGTTTGATACAAAACGGCACTGCCTACATCACACAATGTTACATGACTCTGTCATAGATGTGTGTCTACAACAGGGAGTTAGTCAGTCAAGGGCATTGTCTATCCTTTGCTGTGTGAATTGAGTTCTGGCTGAGTGAGGTGATAATGTCTGGTATCCTAGCAGGCCTGTGCTCACCGGTAACTGCGCTGTAACCTTGTGCAGAACATCTTACGGCTTTTATCTTCAAAGATCTGTGAAAGTGCTTACCAGAAAGTGCAGTCATTAAAGTCTTGAGGCCTTGCATAGTGATAGCATTTCTTTATTTTCCAAAGCGGCTTGTCAACTGACACTGATCCGACATTTCGATTTACCAGCTTAAAACATTTTATGTTAAATATGTAATGTTCATATTATTCAGTATTCTGTGACGCAGCATCTCATCCCTCAGCCTCATTGATTTGACAAAAGTATTGTTTTCTTTTATTTTCAAGGTTTCACTACAGTACCCCCAATGCGTTATGTAAATACACTATATGGACAAAAGTACTGGGACACACCTGTTTTCAGGGTTTGGACTAGGCCCCTTCCTTCTAGTGAAGGGCAATCTTAATGCTTAATACCAAGACATTTTGGACATTTCTCTCTTCCAGCTTTACTCGTGGAACAGTGCACAAAGCAAGGTCATGATGGTTGGATGAGTTTAGTGTGGAAGAACTTGACTGGCCAGCACAGGGCCCTGACCTCAACCCCATCCAACACCTTTGGGATGAACTGGAATCAAGATTGCGAGCCAGGCCTTCTCGTCCAACATCGGTGCCTGAACTCCTTAAATGCTCTACAGAATGAATGGGTTCAAATTCCCAAAGAAACACTCCAAAATCTTGTGGAAAGCCTTCCAAACAGTGGAAAACAGTGGTTATAGCTGCGAAGGTGGGACCAACTCCGTATTAAAGTCTATATATTTTAAGGCAATGTCATTAAAGTCCCTGTTGGTGGAAAGGTCAGGCGTCCTAATACTTTTGTCCATATAGTGTACATCCTACGTCCGATGGCAATCCCTGTGGTGTCAACAAATTCTGACTGGTAGCCGAGCCTCTGAGATACAATCTTTGTGTAACTATTATCTTTTATGAAACTATTATCGTAATGAAAACAGTGATTCTATCTTTATTCAGCTCAAAATGGGTATTTTTATATGGTTTATGCTGGAGAAAAGAGGTCACACTGGGGTAAAATATCTAGATAGCCAAACATCTACTTTGCTACCTGGTGTCTATCCATTCGTTCCACTGGAATCATGTTTTGAGAACAGTTGCAAGTAATGTTAGGTATCTGGCTTCCCTCTGTGTTCACCAGCAATTGGAAAAAAACACCATTTCCAAAAAATCCCATCCTCAAAAACCCAGCAATTGTTGTTCTTCACACCTTCAGTAAACGATCAGAAGGTGGTTTTCCTCCTAGTCTTTAGACCTTGGCATTTTTACAATGATGATTAAATTTTTTTTTTAGTTTGGCCGAAGTTTTAGTTTGGCCACATAAACAATTTCCTCCGGGATAAATAAAGTTTTCTGATTCTGATTCTGATTCAAAGAGTGCCTTCACTACTCAACAGCTTGACATCACACATGTTGTGCTATTTTAGGTATATTTGTCACACCCGAAACCTGAATTTGTATCTCTAGCCTTGAAGTTGTTATAAATAACGCTTGGTTTCTTTATAAACCATGCTGACAAGAATTCTTGTGTCCATGAAACCAACTTTTGGCGTGTTGGCTGCAGTGTGGTAAAGAGCTCTTTAACGAATTACATTGTTCTTTACTGTGTGCCCTGAGCATCACTGATCACAGCTCCTAGTAATTTTTCTATTGTAATTGCACTTGTTTGGATTTTCTCTTTTTGAACAAATGGCTGCAAACCTTTCAGGTTTTTCTATTGTTGTATTTAATATTTTGTGAGTCTACAGTCGAGTGGATTTTGATAAGCTATTTTATTGTATATTTCTTTGCATTTTAAGTATTTAGATCTGTTAAATCTACTCATAGATTTTGGAAGCTATTATGATGGTTATGCGAGCATAAACAATTGGAATCTCCTGTTATAGAAAAATACTGGATTGAATCAATTACAGCAAAAGCGTAGTTGATCAAACATTTCTGGTTTCCTCTATAACTTCACAATGCAATTTGAAGAGAACCTCAATAGCGATTACAGTGTTTAAATGCTGGCATATGAATCAGAATCAGAAAACTTAATTGGTCCCGGAGGAAATTGCTTAAATTGGTTAACCATTTGTATGTGAACATGATTAGCTGGGGCTGTGTGGTTAAGTGATAATTGTCAGTAGCTAACACTGGGAAGATAATTTGATAAATAATTGTAAAAAATATGCTCAGATTGGGCGTTGAATATTAATGAAGCCATTAAAATGTGGAAAAATGGATCTGATTTTTTGCAATCATTCATTTATTTCTGATTGTGAAGAGGCCGTATTATCTCTCAGCAGGATCCGGTATTGCAGAAAAGCCGCTATGCCTACTCATCTAAAATGACCAGCTCCCACTTTATTAACAGAATCTGGTAAATGTATGTATGGTAAATCCATAGTTTGCCTTGGTGTGTGGTGGTCCCTCTGTGTTTGTGTACTTCTATAAACAGCCTGTTCTTTTGTTTCCTCACTGGGTCTTCAGTGGACCACCCTCACAGTAATACTGTTCCAGCACAGTTTGTTCGGTGTTCTTACACTTTCACATTTTTGTAGGGGTCAAGGTGATGGAAAACTGTTGTTTTTTGCTTCATCTTTTTCTGTCCTATGCCTCATCCTCCTTTCTTCATTTTCTCCCCCCCCCATCACTTAACCCATCAGTCCCAATCAGTCCCAATCAGCCAATCACCCTTTCCAGCTGGCCCAATGCAAAATGGTAGGCCTGTCGAACAAGCCTAGAAGAGGCCACTGCCTGCCCATATGTGTAAAAGTGGTCAGGTATTGATTGACAGGACCAGAGAGACCAAGATGTGGGCTAACTATGTTTCTTGGACTCCTGGCCTAGTATGAACAACATGAACATTTACTATTCTTGTATTGTTAACCGAAATGATTAAAAATCGATTCTGAAAGCATGCATTGTATTTGGATTTATAACCACACATGTTATTTTGGTAGGTCTTTTATTGAAAAAAATCACTGGATCCCTACCATTGATAAGTGTTCAGTTTATAAAGATGTACCATTGTACCATTAATCAGTCTTAGATTGAAATGGACCCTTTTACCTGTAGTTCATGTTCTTCATCGTATTAGGCACAATTTGTTATGTCATATCATTCAAAAGACAAAATTCTTGTTTTTCCATTATTTGACTGAACTGTAGTGACGTTTGCTGGCCTGAAAATGCCATCTCACGTTTGACTAGTTCATCTCATTTAGGAGACAGAGGAAAATTTATAGCCCACTTATCATTGAACGAAATCACCAGCCTTGTCAAGTAAACATAACTCAACAATGCTAATTAGCCTGTCTACTGCAGACAGACCTCCGCAGCCGGTATCTCTCTTTCCACTGGATTTACTTTCTCTTTCAGTTTTTTGAGTGTTTGTAAAATAATCACTACTAGTTTTTCAGTCATTTTATGCTCCCGTTATTATTCATGTTAACACCAACACACA
>JBBIGA010003187.1:0-15782 GCA_037576975.1 Alestes dentex | reverse complement strand
GAAGAATGGTGAGGAGAGACTCTGAGTGTGTTGAAAGAAAGATGCTGAGGAGAGACTCTGAGTGTGTTGGGAGGAGGATGCTGAGGAGAGACTCTGAGTGTGTTGGGAAAAGGACGCTGAGGAGAGACTCTGAGTGTGTTGAAAGAAAGATGCTGAGGAGAAGAGGAAGGTCTGGTAGGAGGTTTAAGGATGTGGTGAGAGAGGACATGCAGGCAGTTGGTGTGAGAGAGGAAGATAAAGAGGAAAGAAGGAAATGTAGACGGTTGATTTGCTGTGGCGAGCCCTAATCAGGAGCAGCTGAAAGTAGACGATGAAGAAGAAACACATATATAAATAAACTATGAACTCTAAACTAGAAGTAAAAATGTGCAATATGGTACAAGGTAATTTTAACATTCAAACAAATGTCGCATCAGCAGTCAGGTGGAAAGCAACTATACTTAAATCTAATTATGTGCTTTATATGTGCAAAAGATCAGCAGCGGTTTCAAATAAATAAATATACCATTAATCATCATCACTGGGTTGAGCGACTATAAAACCTGGTGGATGCTGCTAACTGACTGAATCCTGCAGTCTGATTGGATATCTGAGCCACAACAGGGTAGAAGAGTCTGTTTGGCTACTTGATTCTTGCAATCATCTTACAAGCTTTTCTTTGGTTTCTAGTCGTAGCTTGTGTTTTTACATTCTTAAACTCAGTGACATGGCATGGCACACTCAGTCACACAGAAATCAGCTGGCAAATCAGAGTGTGGATTTCAACCAGCCAATCAGAGAACAGAACCGAGACTGCAACTCATAGCACAGGATTCAGGCAGCCAATCAGAGTACAAGAATCAGCCAGCCAATGAAACTGGAGGACTCAGGCAGCCAAATAAACATGAATACAGTATGACAGTACAAGAACGTCCACAACACCTGTCTGACGAAGACAACATACATATTCTCACACTTGGGGTCTCATTACAAAGCATCCTGAAAAGTCATGAAACGTTTTTGTGTTTAACTGCAAATAAAACCACATGAGTCACAATTATTGGTACGCTTGCACTGAGTACTTCTTGCAACTTCTGTTTACAGTAGTGAGTCTTCTCTACTAATGTGAGCAATCTGAGACCACTATTCCATTCTGAATCTCTCCAGATCCTCCAGGGCTTAGATCCTGTGGTCACTGTACCATTTTTTTGTGTAAGCTTGGCTGTATGTTTTGGATAGTTGCCCCCCAGTTTTAGATTTTGGCAGCTAGATCTTCATTAGAATTCTCCTGGTACTTCATGGAGTCCATGGCGTCACGTATCCTAACCAGGTTCCCAGGACCTTTAGAAGAAAAACAGCCCCAAAACATCATGGATCCTCCACCTTACTTGAGAGTGTAATGTTTTTTTTCTGTATGACTATCACAAAACCCACCCGTGTATTTTGTTAAAAATATTTTTGAAAAGTGCTTTTCATTTGCTACGACTAAAATGATTTCAGTGAAAGGTCAGACTGTTCTCGCTATGTTAGCGTGGGGTTGAGCTAAGTAAACACACAGAACACGTTTACCAAGAGTGTAGGTAATCATGAGGCTGACTGCACAATAGGCTCCCATATCTGAGATCACACACTTCTCTTCTGCATCATATACACTATATGGACAAAAGTAGTGGGACACCTGATCATTACACTAATAAGGACTTTAAGGATATTGGATTGAAATACTAAGACTTCAGTATTGAATTGGTCCCCCCTTTGCAGCTATAACAGCTTCCACTCTTCTTGGAAGGCTTTCCACAAGATGTTAGAGTTTCTGAGGGAAATTGTGTCCATTCATTCTGCAGAGCATTTATGAGGTCAGATACTGATGTTGGATGAGAAGGCCTGGCTCGCAATCTCCATTCCAGTTCACTGGAAGTAAGGGGCCTAGCCCAAACCCTGAAAAACAGTTGTGTCCCCTACTTTTGGGGGCTCTTTCATATTAAGTGCCACTGTTTTTGCAACATGATTGTAAAGACTGAGCTCTTTGCATCCACAGTTTGCCATCAGCAGAGATAATGGAGGAGAGCAAATTGTGTTGGCTATGTGGTTCTTCAGTATCTTGGACCACAAATGTTGCAAATGTTTATCGATCCATCCTTATACTTTCTCTACAATTCTTAGGTCATGCTTAAAGGGGAGTTTCACCCATTTTTCTAAATTTACGCATAGTTCAGTGACTGCGATGCAAACAGTCATTTAAAGTGGTTTGATGTTAAACTGGTTCATCGTAGAGATACGTACACTGTAGCTTTTTACAGTAATGGTGAATGGAACCAGGGAGAGCAATGCTCACACAATTATATCCATTTCATTTACTCTCCAAACCCAGAGAACCTATGGAGTCCCCGGAGTTGTTCTACGTGATGGTAAAATAGTACAGAATTTTTAAAAAGTTTTCCTTGGGAATATTTTGCCTTATAACAGCCTACATTTACTTCGAGGCCTTGAGTGTCCAAAAAAGTGTCTCTACACTGTCATGAAACAATGTCTGAGATATCAGGCAGTGTATTCATAATTCATAATGTAATGACTTTATAAGAGGGAGAATTAAAGGCTCACCACCTCTGTTAACACTGTTAACCCACAGCAAATTTGTCTTTTAACTTACGTTTTGTCAAGTAGCTTCATGAGGAGACACATGGGCATCAACTACACTGTTTGTAGTTGTTGTAGTAAGAGATTCCATTGTAGAATTGTGGAAAATTGTAGAAAAACGTACCCCAACACAATTTATTTATGATGCAAAACCACCAGCATACACGTGTCTTCTGTGTTATTTATGTAATGTTGATTGTGGTAAAACAACACATTTTAGGCATGCTTCCATCTTTGTTCACACAGTTTGGGGAAGAACCTTTTCTATTCCAGCATGACTGTGTCCCAGTACACAAAGCAAGCTCCATAAAGACATGGCTGGAGGAGTTCGGTGTGGAAGAACTTGATTGGTCCACACAGAGCCCTGACCTCAACCCCATCCAACACTATTGGGATGAACTGGAACGGAGATTGTGAGCCAGGCCTTCTCATCCAACATCAGTTTCTGATCTCATAAACGCTCTACAGAATGAATGGGCACAAATTCCCACAGAACTCCAAAATTTTGTGGAAAGCCTTCCAAGAGTAGTGGAAGCTGCTATAGCTGCAAAGGGGGGACCAATTCAATATTAAAGTCTAGGTATTTGAAGGCAATGTCATTAAAGTCCTCATTGGTGTAACGATCAGGCGTCCCAATACTTTTGTCCATATAGTGTATATGATGCAGAAGAGAAGTGTGTGATCTCAGATATGGGAGCCTATTGTGCAGTCAGCCTCATGATTACCTACACTCTTGGTAAACGTGTTCTGTGTGTTTACTTAGCTCAACCCCACGCTAACATAGCGAGAACAGTCTGACCTTTCACTGAAATGATTTTAGGCGTAGTAAATGAAAAAAGCCCTTTTAAAATATTTTTAACAAAATACACGGGTGGGTTTTGTAATGGTCATACAGGAAAAAAAAAATCATTACACTCCTAAGTAAGGTTGAGGATCTGTGATGTTTTAGGGCTGTTTTTCTTCTAAAGGTCCTGGAAACCTGGTTAGGATACGTGACATCATTCTCTGCAACGAACCGTTTTACACCAAACCACTCTGTATGACTTTGTTCACATCTCAGATTACATCTGCAAAAATGTGTTCACATCACAGACATCTGCAAAAAATCTGAAAAAATCAATGTAATTCTCATTTAAATTGTCTCACAACTTACAGCGGAGCCCTGTAGGCCTGTTTCCACTTGTTTGATAGTGTGAAGTTAAATGTTTTGTTATGTGGCTCAACAGACCTACTTAAATTAAGGGCAATGGAAGAAAATGAAACATCTCCTCTGCAACACCACGTTAGCAGCTCGCTTTAAGGCTTCTTAAGGTTCATGCTAAACACAAAACCCCACCAAGATGTCAATTTGACCCAAATTTTGAATTACACAGGAAGTGAAAGTCACACCATTTCACTGCGTTCGCATGGTTACAGCACTGTGAGTGATAAATAATCTAACCGACATTTCTGAAAAGTCATGAGCGTTGCTAAATATCAGCCTTGCTGAATGTTACTGTTACCCGCTATGGCCTGGCGACAGCCCTAAAACCGTGACTGCGTCCCGAATGCACACTACTGCACTAAATGCTGTGTAAAAGATAGCACACAGCCATTCGAAACAAAGTAAAGTGGCCCCTGTTAATCACGTGTGAACACACCACACCACATCACACAGTGTGAGGATAAGATAATATAAACCTATATTAATTCCCACAAGTGGGAAATTTGCATTGTTACAGCAGAAAGTGGACAGTACAGAGGTAAGAGCAGCAAAACAATAGATTAAAAGCGACACAACACAACAAGATAAAATAAAAGTACAGTTTACAACGAATACAAAAATATACATAATATAAAAATATAGATATTTGTATGTAACAGTGTGAAATTCTTTCTGTATTTAACCCATTCACTAAGTGAAGCAGTGGGCAGCCACCAACGCAGCACCTAAGGAGCAGTGTGAGGGGACATTACCTTACTCAAGAGTTCCTCGGTGGTGCCACTAACAGTCCTGGGATTGAAACCCACGCCCTTCAGATTGCAGGGGCAACTCCCTAATCACCAGGCCACCAGTTGCACTTGTATGATAGTGTGTGTGCAGAAATGTAGCATGTAAAGTTTTGAGGGGTGTGATTTGGGACACAGCTCATGGAATGACACAGCATGAGCTGGCATGTTGCACAGAGGAAGGACAGTACATAAACACAGAGCCCCGCCTGCCTCCTCTCCACTCGTTCTCCATTATCTCTCCATTCTCCGGGCGCCTTTATGAGCTACTTCATAATCCGCAGCAGGAAAGCATGGGTTTCCTTTCATTGAGAAGTTCCTCCATTAACTAAAGTGTCTCAGGGAAGGCCCAAGGGAGACGGCTATAATGAGAACACTGCCTGTGTGAAGAGCAGCATGTATCTGACCAGACATAGACAGTCTATGTTATAGTCTACCATAGTATGGATATCATGCTAAGTGGGAACGCAGTGTGAATAGTGTTGGTGCAGACCGATATTCTGCAAGCTTTGTTTCGTGATCCTGTGTCACGTACAGAGATCTCAGACTTTTTCCATTTTTTTTCATCAAATCTTATTATAATACTAATGTGTGTGTAAGCTGCAGGTTTCCAAAAGCGTTATTATGTTTGATGATTTTTATAGTAAAAAGGAACTTTCTGAACAGATTTTCTGATTTTTTTGGGGGGTTTTGGGTCTGCTGCATCTCTTTACAAAATTTTAGAGTTAATGCTCGAAACTGACTATAAGCTTTGGTTTACAACTGTGGCGTAGGTGCCTTTAGCCTTTAACTTGCAAGCTAGCAGAGCAATGGAGCTGTATTAGCAGTTATGCATAACAGGTGGTATAAAACCCAAACCCTCAGCCTGAATATGGAAGGTCAAATGCTCAAGCTTTGAACTATTAAGCATTCTGAGGTACACTATATGGACAAAACTATTGGGACACACCTCTTAATTATTGAATTCAGGTGGCCCCTTACTTCCAGTGAAGAGCGGTCTTAATGCTTCAGCCTACCAAGACATTTTGGACAACGTCATGCTTCCAGCTGTCGGAAGCAGCAGCTGGGTGTCGGACTTTCACGGTGCGCCTCCACTTTTGAGGCGTGACCACACCCACTCTCATACTAGTCACGCCCTCTGCGCTGCGATTGGCTGGGGAAGAAAAACACTACATAGACAAAAGTATTGGGACACACCGGGTTTTCAGGGTTTGGGCTAGACCCCTCACTTCCAGCGAAGGGCTTAATCTCAATGCTTCAGCATTCCAAGACATGCTTCCAACTTTGTGGACACAGTTTGGGGAAGAACCTTTTCGGTTCCAGCATGACTGTGTCCCAGTGCACAAAGCAAGCTCCATAAAGACACGGTTGGATGAGGAAGAACTTGACTGCCCCGCACAGAGCCCTGACCTCAACCCCATCCAACACCTTTGGGATGAACTGGAACGGAGATAAATGACCTCATAAATGCTCTACAGAATGAATGGGCACAAATTCCCACAGAAACTCCAAAATCTTGTGGAAAGCCTTCCAAGAAGAGTGGAAGCTGTTATAGCTGCAAAGGGAGACCAATTTTATAGCTGCAAAGGGAGACAAAGTCTGTGTATTTGAATGCAATGTCACAACAGTCTCAGTAGGTGTAATGGTTAGACGCCCCAATACGTTTGTCCATATAGTGTATTTTAATGCAATAGATGATAAACAGCTTTTTTCAGGTTTGAAAACACATCAGGTCACAATGAATTCTGGACAAGTTTTGCTGCCAAAGTCAACACTTACATGAAAACGACTCTTCTGCACTCTGGCTTATTAAAAGAACTTAATTTGTTCTAACATACAAATGAAACTGCATTTTGGATGGTGCTGCAGTTTCCCCCAAGGGGAAGTCGTGAGACACAAAATGGTTCTGAAACAGGCAGCAAACTAATCCAAACTGCATATTCAGTTAGATGTACCCAACTTTTGAATGGTAGTTTATATTTCATTTCATGTCACTTATTATCACCCTATAAATTATATATCATCTTTAGTATTAGGACCTACGTTATTCTGACACTAGTCTTTCTCTTTTTTTACCCCGACACTCACGCACAACTGCCACTGAGGATCGTGGTCATAAGGACTCACGGGAGTTCAGAAGAAGAAGTGAAAAAAAAAATAGCTGGAGACAGTTATCAGTTCCTGTTATCATTTTTCTGCCTGTGCCATCTCTAGTCCTCCTGCGGCATTTCTTCCTTCCAGCATGGGGGAAACTGATAGGCCTTTCCGGTGTTATTATGGACGTTTAGCTCTAACCTTGACTTTAAAAAGCCCATATCATCTGAAAACACATTTTCCTTGTTTTTCAGTGCGTTTTATTGGTTGCACTGTTTACATAGGCCCATTCAGACTTCAGCAGTCAGTCCGAAGCAGAGCTATTAGGGTGAAACATGCGGTGATTAAATGATGTGCTGTTACCGTCTGACGGCAAGCGAATGAATCATTGCGAGCTTCCGAAGAATCCACAAATCTCAAACGAGGGGTAGAGAGTTGTTTTTCCTGTCCCTGAAGATTTTAGTCTGAATTCAATGCTTTATTTCCCATTATAGTCTGGACTACTGAACAGTGCACAAAGCGCAGCCAATCAGAACACAGGACCTTAACACAGACGTGTCATAAAGGGCTCATCTGCTTTTTATTTTTTTCTTGAGGTCTACTTATGATGCCTTCATTCAGTTTTTTTAGGAGGTTGTCTGACTATTTTTGGTCCATAAACCACACAGAAGTAGGTGGAAAGGAAAACTAAAATACAAACGGCATATAGAATGGAGACCTTTAATTTTAACTCATAATTTTGACCAAACCCATAGTAAAAACACAGCAAAAGCCAAAAATTGACTCTGCAGGCTGTCAATCACTGCCTTTTTTTGGCATTGTCAAGTACAGCAGTGAAGCCACAGGCCAGTGGGCCCGGATGGATGGAATGAACAGCACTAAAGTTAATGAAATAAGTGCCATCAAATGTATGTACACACAGGAGTGTGTTTATGCTGTGCGGAGGGTGGGGACGTCCTGGGGGACTGAGGATCCAGCAGAGCACGAAACCACAGACAAACCACCAACGTCGTAAAGTCAAAGACGCGTGTATTATCAAATGAGCCCGTAAAAGCAGTTTCATGAGAAAACGATATTTTTTTAGTTTTATTATAATGTTTCCATTTCTGAACTGTTCAAATTGTCCGTATGAAATTACTTTAGTTTATGTATGATCAGCTTTTGTCCAGAGCAGAATACTTCCTCGTTTCTCCTCTCTCCTCTCCACATGAAGAGCCCGTCCCTTCATCCGATAAAGGACTCCTGCTGAACTTCTCAGAAATGAATAATTAATTCTTGGGCTTCCAGCGAATTTACAATCATTTCAGAAAGGGATCTCATACGTTTCTAGGCACTTTCCTGTTAAAATGAAACCGTTCGAAGAAGTGATCTTAAAAAGGATTTTCAATTTATTTCAAATGCCGTCATTCAGCCCAGGCCCACGCTTGGTGTCCAAAGTTTGCTTCTTCAGAGTACTGGCTTCATGATGGCTGCTCCTACAACCTTTTAAGCCACCTATATTTGACCATTTGTAAAGATAACAGCAGTACATTCCATACATTCAGGGCAGGCCTAATGATTTTTGGGAACCAAAAAATCCAAAGATGTGTTTCATAGAATCATATCTGTTGCATTTTACATTTGCAGGTTTGTGGTAATACTCCAATCATCTCATTGATAAACTTTGGTTGGAAAATGTCAAACCTAAACTCATCCAGTCAGGACGTTTTCATCGTGGTATCGAGCCAAATTAGCTCTCCCATTGGTTAAGCCTTCGGGTCCTGGACTGAAGGCTTAACGTATTGGATAAATGACCAGATTAATTAGGCAGCGAGAGAAATCAACACTGATCAAGAATAGGTGGGACTAATTTCACGAGTCTGGCTGTGAATATGAGTCTAACCAGGTTTCAGTCTGTTGAAATGGAAAACTGCAGGATCTCTGCGCTAGGGCCTGTAACCGAAAGAGTCACTGTAAAACTGCTATGTTCAGATCAAAGTCAAACACACATTATTGTGTGTTAAATAGATTCAAAGATTCAAATAAAGCAAAAGGAATGTCTCTTACAAGTTTCAAATGTCTATGTTTAATCTAGAACAGTCAAACTGCTGATATCCTATTAAAAATTACCAGCAAAAATGAGCATTATTCTACTGGGTTTTCCTTCTTGTTTTGACGCGCATGCCTAAAAGACACGCATGCAGGGCTTGAATAGGGACAGTTGGATAACAATTTTGTTTACGATCACAGTGTGTGATACCAACTGTTGGGATACAAGTTCTGATTACATGTTAACTACACTGGCCTTGTAATTCTACTTAAGACACCAAACAAGTTATGACTGACGGGCTTCATTTGAAATAGGGGGGGAAGCTCAGCTAATTTGACTTATTATAGTAATATTAGTCTCCCAATTAGGACAACAAGACCAGCATTATGACATCACTGACTTGTAAGTCATACAAAATCACAAAAAAGATAGTAAAACAGGTTAAAACATATATTTTCTAATTCTTAAAGTGTATACTTTAATAAATAGACATTTGTGATAAAAAAAAAAAAAGGTTCCATGTTTGCATAATAGCAAATATCCAGGAGTCCATCAACACGATTCCTGCAACAAAAAGAAAAGGCAGACGTCAGTTTTTCCATTTGTTTCAGTTATATTTTGAGCCCACACCAGACCAGAGGACTGGGAAAAGCAAAAGGCCGAAGTTACTCCAGCTATCCTCCAAATCTAAATATAACCCCAAAGCCACACTGTCTTAAACTCCGCCAAGAAAAAAAAATGCAACCTTGCAGTCCCTCTGGTCAAGAGCAGAAGTCCTACGCTACTTCCTGAGTCTAAAAACAAGCACTGGTTTCTAAAAAGCCAAAGACTTAATCATACAGCTTTATACATTTTATGGGATTCAGTAACCCCACTGCAAAGAACAGCAAAGGCTTGGCAAAATATTACATCACTGTGCTTCACAATGTAACAGATGCATTGCATTGTTATGTTTTTGCCGTGTATTTTCATCAATTTAACACGTCCTCAACTAAGAAAGAACAAAAAGAAAAAACATGCAATTGGTGAAGTAAATTAATACTATTAGATGCGGTCATAATGGGTTGACAGCTAAAGTTTATTAATATACATTAATCGTTGTTTTCAGGCTCTGTATGAGTGGTTTCATATTTTTTATGTTATGATATTTGATATACTCCAAAAAAAAGTCTCATGGCATAATCTAACATGATAATAATAACATAACACCGCTCATCCCTGGCTATTCTGGGCCCATTTGGATTGTTTCTTAGCTTATAGTAGCAACCCTTGGACTTTCTTTGGGCCACTACACCCCTCCCCATGACTCTCTCCTTCTGTCTCCAACTTCCTGTTGATGCAGCGAGTCTGCCCAGCTCACGGAAACTTCCCAGTGCTCCGGCCACACTCAGCAAAGAGCAGACCGGATACGTGTCCAGCTCTCGGGGATAAAAATACCCTGCGCACGCAGCTGTGTGTGGCCTTCGAGAAATTCCAGGTTGAGTAAGCTACTCTAGCGGGCCTCCAAGGAGATGCTCTCAGACCGAGAAAATGCACTTTTTACACTTTGAGACGTGAGACGGAGAAAATGCACTTTTTAATTCCTCTAAAATAGCATAATCCATCCCAGATTGGTGAACACTGAGACTAGCACTTGAGGTTTACAATGATATTTCCACCAAAATTCAAATTAACGTAATGTCGTCCTAACCCCAAATACAGTGGATCAGCCAAGGCACGTTTAGCATCTAAAGTCTGCTTCTTTAGCTTTGCACTGGAGCTATAAAGACTCATTCACTTACCACTTAATCTTTTTTTAAAATGTTATATTTTTAGTTGTAAAGTCTATTTTTTATTTTTATCTTGTCATGTTGTACAGCTTTTAATCTATTGTACTGTCTTACCTTTGTACAGTCAACTTTTCACTGTAGCAATGTAAATTTCCCACTTGTGGGACTGATAAAGGTTTATCTTATCTTATCCTCACTAGGGTTGCGGGTACCTGGAGCCAATGGCTACGGAGGCACCAGACCACCACAGGGCACCCACACCTCTGTTCAATTTGCAAACTCTTTGGACTGTGGGAGAAACCGGAGACCCCGGAGGAAACCCACGCCACCAAAAGGAGAACATGCAAACATACATGCAAGGCCAGGACCCAGATTCGAACCCCCAACCCTGGAGGCGTGAGGCAACAGCACTACACACTGTGCCGACGAAGACATCCTTATTTATGTGGCTTCTGTCACTGTGGGTCCAATATACTACACCTCTTACTGGACTCATTCTGCCCGTGTGTTTAGTACAAAACCCATGCATATGCATTTAAGGAAGGGCCGAGCGAAATGTGGAAGATATGCGGAAGCGGCTGATTTCGTAATTGGCTCAACTTAAAGTCTGAGCAACTTGCAGCAGCCGGTTTTAGGTTTACTTCACTCCACCTTTTAAAACATGGTGCAAACTTGCTTTAGAGGTTCAGAAGAAATGTTGTTGTGAGACTTACCATCCAGAGGCACAAACCCAGCGGCCAGACACAATACAAGAAGAACCGCGTGGAACAGCACTATTTATACTGTAAGAATAGCGCTGTTTAAACGAAGATCTTCATGTGTAAGAAATGCAGCATGCCATGACGAGGCTGCAATTTGTATCCGCAGACCACGTTCAGGTATCACCAGTTCATTAACAACACCACTATCTCTTCATCACAGAATTTTCCTGATCTGTTTTCTCTTCAGCGTGTAGACTGTGTTGACTGTGCTTTTTAAACCTTGCACCCCATGAGTGCACAGTTAGAGGGCGGGCCAGCTCAAAGATTGGGGTGATAAACTGTAGTCTTTGTAAACTGAATGGCAAATTCAGACGCATTGCTATGGGTGCTACGGTCGTATTAGGGCAACTTTGTTCTGTGCATGCACTCATAGGCACTTCTGGCCCTGTATGTCATACACAATGCACAAAGGTACGGCTTTTGTTTTTAGGTACTTTTGATCGTTTTTTTAGATACAGTATGTCATATGGGGTAAGACCCAGATGAAAATGTGTAAAGCTAAAGGTAATTTGCCATCAGGAAGGAAAGACTTTATAAAGTAAAGTAAAGTGGCCACTTATGGACACACACATGAACACACCACAGCACACAATGTGAACAGTTCAAAATTCTTTCTCTGCAGTTCACAGGGGCAACTCCCAAACAACTAGGCCACGAGCTGCCCCAAAAAATGTCAATAAAAAAACTGGCCCATAGTGTCAGAAGAGGAAAAGTAAGATTCAAAACAAGTTAAAACAGAATCCTTAAAATAAAACAGTATATAAGACCACAAGCACAATTTGAAATAAATCGAACAGAAGTGCATGATTTTGTATTGAAAGTATTATGTAAGTAGTGCTAACTAATTCATTCAAGGCAGTGGGAAAAAAGAACGGCATCATCCGGGGCAGATCTGATCTCCACTGGGAGCTGGTTATAGCTTTGGGCAGCATAGTGGCTAAATGCAATTTTTAGTTCAGCTTTAGGCCTCGGCACCACGACCTGACCAGCTCATGCCGACCTAAGAGACCAATATCAAACATTTCAGAGATATATTTAGGGCTCAAACCATAGAGTGACTTAGAAACAATGAGTGATCCTTTGAATTCAACTCTGTATCTCACAGGAAGCCACTGTAAGGGTGTGAGAACTGAAATATTGCGGACTCACAGTTTCAGAAGCCACATAAGTAAACCTTTATGACTATTGGTTGGATATGGTTGGAAACAAGTGTGATTGTTTAGGTCTTCCAGTGCTAACTAGTAATGCATAAGCCCAGCAGCTACAGCGCAAAACTAAAGAAGCAAATGTCAACCCCCAGACGTCATGGCCAGTCAACTATCTTTTCGAGGAGAGACTGTATAAACCAGATTTTTGGTTGACGCAGTGATACAATGCCAGGAGCCTTCTTTATTATCATTCAAATTCACGACTAAATGAAGAGAAATTAAGCACTGCCCCAATTCTGGTGTGTGTTTGGAGGAACTACCTCGTGTTTAGAAGATGGAGCACGAGCGCGGCTCTCGGAAGGGATTACTGCCTGTTGGCACCCCGACCAGGAGGGCATCTTTGGTGGCATTCTGAAGGCAATACTGCTGGAGCTCAGCTGCGGCCTGAGACACCTACACAAAGTGTGTATCCACACACACACACACACACACACAAACACACACAAAACCCCTTATATAATTAATATATTTAGCTCCATATAATACAAATAAGCAATTCAGATTCTTGGTCCAAGACGGCAATACAGTTTATTGGTCCAAAACTGTTTCATTTAATTGATAAACCGCTACAAATAAATGGTCAGGACATTTGTGTGGGTTTATGTATCAACAAAGTCATCATTCATTATTACACATTTTACAACCTTGCTTAGAATTAAACAGGCTGTTTTTAGTTACTGCCCCTTTAAGACTGATCAATGGAAATGATAAATAAAAGAATTGTAAATGGTAAATAAAAACATTCGTATCTGGCAGCCATAGTAATATAGTAATATAATATAGTATACAGTGTATTACACTATTATGTGTACAATAATAGTATTATGTGTACAACAACAACAACAATAATAAAAATAATGATAATAATAAAAATAATAATAATAATAATAATAATAATAATAATAATAATAATAATAATAATAATAATAATATTATGAATGAACAATTACAGAATTTTGTCTGGATGTATTTTTTTCTCAGCTTTTATGATATCTTCTGAAGCTCTGTTCATAATTCTGGACACAACTAACTTCATATTTTAGTTTTGTACAAATAAGATGAGTGGTAACAAAGTCATTTTATACATATTCCTGCAAACATTTTTTTAATTTACTGAACTGTGTATGTAAATGCATTGCATGTTGTGATACCGCAAAAACAAAGAATTCTAATTTCATTCGTTTTATTTAAATGAAGGAATTTTCCATGATACGGGCCCTTTAAATGGGCCCGCTCAGTCTATCAGGTTGTATTTTCATCTTCAGTTCCATCCAAATGCCATCGTAATTAAATAAGACTGTGGTGCTTCATTCAAGTATGTTTAAGTCATTAAGCCTGCATCCAATATTGTGTCAAATGGAAAATACATGGACTTTTTTTTTCCTCTTAACTTCTCCCTTCCCTGTTAAGTCTGCAGGTACAGTCATATATTCTGTTCATGTTGAATCATTTGCTGCATGCAAATACGTCTGCAGTCTTCCTCTTACATTCAGTTACTGGCCTGTGGGCCAGGAATTTTACTATTGCATTGCAAAAGACCTTAATTTGTATTATATGATTATTATAGCTTTATTCATTTCTCTCAATAGCTCCATGGCTTATCTATCTGTTCACTTTGACATGGAATATAAATCCTGCATTCTATGTAGGAAATCCATTCATATTAGTAGAATAAGCAAGTTCAGTTCTATACATATTATCTAACACAGGGGTCATTCAATATAAAATAAGCAGAAAAAAGAAAAGTAAGCAATATAAGTATGTGTTAAAATCAAAATAGATGAATAAAAGTAAGACTTAAATTAAGTTAAAGGAGAATGAATAGAATAAAACAGTATAGAAAAAGTGCAATGGAAAGTAATGTAACAGATAAAAGTGCAGGTTTTTGTGCAAGTATTATAAAGGTAGGCCTAAGGCAGTGGAGAATAAGATGTTTATAGCTTCTTCATCAAAAATATCAGATATATTCAGAGCTCAAACCATACAGTGACTTATAAACAATGAACAACACTTTGAAATCAACTCTGTATCTAAGAGGAAGCCAGTATAAGAACCTAAGAATTGGAGTAATGTGCTCTTTTCATGGTTTTCGATAGAACTCTAGCAGCAGCATTTTGAATATGTTGTATCTGTCTAATGGTCTTCTAATGATAGTAGGCATATCCCACCTCTACGACGAGATACTAACTTTAAAATGTTACTATACGGGAAACAGCCTTCATCCTGTGAATATTACCTTTCAGCCTCCCAGCATTAAACAAATACAGGGAAACTTCATGCAAATAAGCTTGCTGTATGCAGTACCCAAACCACAGCTGGAGGGGAATTCATGTTACTACGACCGTCAAATGATATACGATATCTCTCGGCCTGTGTGAGATGTAATAAACACACGTGACAGACAACATCTACTGTTAACCTATTAAAAGGCCTGTATCTTACATCTTTTTTGCACCTCTTTTAATCCTGTGGTCCACTCACGTGTTTTTATTCACCATCAGTAATTCATTTTACATGTTGTCATAACCCCTTTAGAATAACACTCATTCAGTTTTGTGACTTTGTCTGATGTATGTAAATATAAATATATACGCAGACTATATGAAGCAGTCTGCACTGAAACCTTTCAATCACTATATTGTGTCATAACTAACCTGCTGTATGCTGAATACGCAGACATATTTTATACATCACAAAAACTGTAAACGGCTCTTTAATGTCTATATCTGTAGTGTTGTTTGAATACAAAACTGAAATCAGATTGAAGAACATGCATAAGAAAAACTCAGGTGTGTATAAAAGTGAGCCTTTAGGTCACTTGGGCCTATTTGTTTGTGACAAAATCATTTTAAAAATTCAAATCTGATTTTGAATAAAAAATAATAAAAATGACGTGTAATTAAAGAGGTACAATATATGGACAAAAGTATTGGAACGCCTGACCATTACACCAATAGGGACTTTAATGACACTGCATTCAATTAAACAGACTTTAATATGGAGTCTGTCCCCCCTTTGCAGCTATAACAGCTTCCAGTCTTCCTGGAAGACTTTCCACAAGATTTTAGAGTTTCTGTGGGAATTTGTGTCCATTCGTTCTGTGGAGCATTTATGAGGTCAGACACTGACGTTGGATGAGAAGGTCTGGCTCGCAATCGCTGTTCCAGTTCATCTCAAAGGTGTTGGATGGGGTTGAGGTGCAGCCAGTCAAGTTCTCATCCAGCCATGTCTTTATGGAGCTTGCTTTGTGCACTGGGGCACAGTCATGCTGGGATAGAAAAGATTCTTCCCCAAACTGTGTCCACAAAGTTGGAAG
>JBBIGA010003159.1:0-15785 GCA_037576975.1 Alestes dentex | reverse complement strand
TGTGTATGTGTGTGTGTGTGTGTGTGTGTGTGTGTGTGTATGTGTGTATGTGTGTGTGTGTGTGTGTGTGTGTGTGTTTGTATGTGTGTGTGTGTGTGTGTGTATGTGTTTGTGTGAGTGTGTGCGAGTGTGTGTGATGCCAGTCTAGCCTAATTACAGGTCACTCTGACCACTGCCCCCCCACAGTAATTACAGCCCAGGGTTGAGGCAGAGACAGAGAGAGGAAGCTACACATGTAATAATGCTGTAAATGTCTTCCTCCAAACATAAAAGAGAAAGAGGCTACTATTTAACACTTCTGGAGACCTTTCCAAGTCAACAGGAGTGGCTTCAGCCTCTGCAATGATCAGAACAACAACTACAATTCAGGTTTTTGGCCAAGCATGATATGAGTTACAGCTACAAATTTCTCTAAGACTACACAGGTTTTAGCACTAACATTTTATCATAGTGCAGCACTGAAACTGTTACAATTTAGTGCTCACAATCCATGCTGTGTTAGAGGAGCATAGTTCATCACTTACTGTACAAAAGGCTTTTCCAATGTCATTTTGTGTCCTGTCTGGACTCCAGACCTCACTAGGGGCCTGATGTCCACACGAGTGTAGATCAACTGCAAAGCATGTGTTGATATGTCCACAAAATGTATGCGTTATAAAATGTTAGTGTTAAATGTAACATAAATTAACATTTGATTTACTAAGAATAGAGCTTATGGTGCAGTGGGTAGCATTGTTGCTTCACATCTTCAGGGGTGGGGGGGGAAATCTGGGTTTTGGTTTTTGTGTGTGTGTGTGTGTGTGTGTGTGTGTGTGTGTGTGTGTGTGTGTGTGTGTGTGGAGTTTGCATGTTTTCTTCATGGTGGTGTGGGTTTCCTCCGGTGTCTCTGGGTTTCTCCCACAGTCCAAAGACATGCAGTCAGGTGAGCTGGGGATTCTAAATTGACCGTAGGTGTGTGTGAGAGAATGGTGTGTGTGTATGTGTGTGAGAGTCCCTGCCTCGCACCCATAGACCCTCCGGGTACCTGCGACCCTAGTCAGGATTCAGCAGTTACAGAAAATGAATGAATAAAGCTTATCAATGCAGTTGGTTTTAACCATGCGTTTGCGTGGGCATGCCGGCTGCCTTGCGTGTCTTAAACCCTTCTGGTGCTTCAGCCGTGCACGTCCTCAGACATTAATGTGTCACGTACACAAGACGGAGAAACTCATTACAGTATTGCCAGTGTTTCTCATGATCAGTTTATTACATTGGTACACCATGTTGTACTCGTTTACTTGTCTGGAACTTCAAACAAACATACACACACATCCAATACACCATGACAGTTCTCCTATGAGCAATTTTACTTGGGTGCAATTTTTCTGATGCAACATGTTTATTTTTTTGGGCAGAACTATTACTACTGGGCAAAATGTGCAATTTAAATGTACAGTTCTTCAGGTGAATTACTACTGTTTCTTGTCAATGCTTGTCACTTTGTTTTGTACTTGGGTGTGTGTGTGTGTGTGTGTGTGTGTGTGTGTGTGTGTGTATTCACAGTTTATGTATATATCCACTCTGTACCTATATACATACATATGCTCACTGTGTACATACATACATACATACATACATACATACCTCTCTAAGTTTCCATATAGTTTACATATAAGTATACATTTTTACAATACACATGCACATATTTTTATTTTATTCTATTTTTATATTCCTAGGTTGTATAGTGCACATTTGCATTTTATTCTACTTTATTCTATTCCATTGTTTTTCATTTTTGCAGCTCTTTGTTTCTGTCCACTTTCTGCCATGACAATGCAAATTTCCCACTTGTGGGACTAATAAACACTTATCTTATCTTGTCTTATTTATACAAGTTACTGGTCATTTTCACGGAATTACTGAGCTCTATTTAGAACGCTTGCTGACTTTTGCTAATGAAACAAAATACGCTCAGTACAGACTGAACTGTATCGTAAGTATGGTAAATTCAAGTCAAGTCAAGTAGAGCTTTATTGTGATCCTAGTCATATACATTCAGTACACAGTGAGACCAAATATCGTCCTCCTGTACCATAGGAGCAACACATAACACAACACGCTCAGACAGATCAACAATCAGGGGAAAAGGGGGGAATTAATTATAATTAATCCTATAAAGAGTATATAAATATATCTCTGAATATACAAATACTTTACCTAAAAAAAAAGACTATGGGAGGGGCACAACAGGGAGACTCTAACAATACAGTACTGTATACAGAATTATACTATGAATATAATTATAGCCACAATTAAAATATATATAATTTTAGCCACACAACAATTGTTGTACAATTGCACATGTCTAGTATACATTCAAATGTCTAATTTGCACATTATTATGTCTATCTTACACAGAACATTTTTCTTATTTCACTTTTAGTCTATTTGTTATGATGTTTTCTTTTCTTTTCCTATCTCTCTTGATTTGCACAGTCTTTGGTGTGATTTGTGGTACCTTTCACTGCACGTTGTACTTGTATAACTGTGTATGTGACAAATAAAGGATCTTGAATCTTGAATCTTGTACACAATACAACAGTACAGTTAAAATACAACAGAATAAAGACTATGAAAAGAGACAGTGCAGATGTACTGAAGAGAGTACCTTCGATGTTAACACTTATATTGTGCAAATGTAGCGATTTGTGCAAGTATTGCAGTATGTGGCCAATGTTCAAGTAGACATAAACGTAAACATTCATTTCGTCCAACTGTAGCAGTATAATACACAGGCCTGTACCGCATCCCTCCATAACTGGTGCTGAGCATCTCATTTCTATTAGTTCATTGATTCTGAACATGGGGTAGATTCCCTGTGACTGAGTCTCTCTGAGTTTGAGACACATACTTAATCACTTTCAGACAACCAACGTTCTCCTACAGCAAGAGACAGACCAAACACAACCTGAAGCCCAACCTCGCCGCACTTTCAGTGATCTTAAAACAGGCTGATTCCTTTTTTTGATCAGACCATCACAGTCAGTAAGAAACTAAATCAATGCCTTAAGCTGAAGTCAATCATCTTAGCTTATTAACTATTAAATGACTTGCTGCAGAAAAAATGGTGACAGCAAGGAGCCTTTGAAGTTTTAGGTCTCCAGCCCCGTTAAGAGATGCATACATAAGAACGAACACACACACACACACACACACACACACACACACACACATACTCACACATACTCACACACACACACACACACACGCTGAGTGAACTTCACAGCATGGAAGTAGTAATTTAGACTCCATGCTGACAGCTTCTGTCACCCCCTCCAACACAATTGGGCGCAAACTGTGCACAACCTCTGTGCAGACACACACACACATACATGCACAGACACATGTATACACAAACACATCAGAATCAAGTGCTGCGTGTTCTCACATTTATGTGAGCCAGCATGATGTGGAAACATCAGTGGAACGGAACTCTGTGCCTTGCAGCTGAGCAGCTGTCTTACACATCTCAATACTGCATTATCAGTAAACAAGAAATCATAATAACTACATGTTCTGGGCAATATAACGTCTACAAGTAACAACTTTATAACATCTACAAGTTACAGCCTTATAACATCTACAAGTAACAGCTTTATAACATCTACAAGTAACAGCTTTATAACATCTACAAGTAACAGCTTTATAACATCTACAAGTAACAGCTTTATAACATCTACAAGTAACAGCCTTATAACACCTGCATGTAACAGCTTTATAACGTCTACAAGTAACAGCTTTATAACATCTACAAGTAACAGCTCTATAACATCTGCAAGTAACAGCTTTATAACATCTACAAGTAAAAGCTTTATAACATCTGAAAGTAACAGCTTTATAACATCTGCAAGTAAGTTTTATAACATCTACAAGTAACAGTTTTATAACATCTATAAGTAACAGCTTTATAACATCTGCAAGTAACAGCTTTATAACATCTGCAAGTAACAGCTTTATAACATCTACAAGTAACAGCTTTATAACATCTGCAAGTAACAGCCTTATAACATCTACAAGTAACAGCTTTATAACATCCACAAGTAACAGCTCTATAACATCTGCAAGTAACAGTTTTATAGATAATGATAAGTAACAAATACCTAGCTAACCTAAATGTTTGGCATAAAAGAACACTGTTACAGAAGAATTAAGTCAATTAACTAGTTGCCTTTATTGAGCCACATGCTCGTCAGAGGCTTGTTTGTTTGCTATCTATTATTATCTGAACATTTGTGCTTATCCTTATCCAGGGTCACGGGGTGCCGGTGTCTGTACCATCGGCCCCAGGACAAAAGACAGAGAAACACTCTGGACAGGTCGCCAGTACATCACAGGGCAAACGCACAGACACACACACACTCACACACACTCTCACATCAAGGGGCAAATCAGCGTCTCCTGACACGGACGTCTTTAGACTGTGGGAAAAACATGGAAGAACATGGAAACCCACTCAGACTCAGGGAGAACACGAAAAACTCCGCACGGACAGGACCCTTGGCCACCACAGCCGGCAACCTTCAGCCTCAGGACGCTGCAGACAGTTTTATTTATGAGACCTCTGTGTTGTTTTATGAGACCTCCCAAGCAAAATAGTATATTTATGGCAGATTTTGCAGCACTAGAATCAGCTGCATCCACAGGCCATGGCCATAATCAAATTCTTCTCCAAAGGGATTTTAACTTGCATATCGATAACTCATGAGCCATTTATGCTACAGAATCCATGGACTCCTGGAGACCTTTGTGGACAGCTCTGCTCAGACACATGATCAAATTCTCGGATCTGGCACTCAAACATTTAGACGCAAAGATATATATCAATATATATCGGTAAATATGCAAAGTAGGGAGAATGTGTATAAAAAAGACTTGTCTGAGAAACAAAGTTTAAAAATGTTTATAATAGTGTATCATGTGTATCAAAATAGTGTATTTGGACCCTACCAACTCAGGTCACAGACTGTTTGTCTCTCTTACCAGGCAAGAGATTCAGTATCATTAAGACACAATCAAGGAGGCTGAGGAACAGATTCTTACCAAGAACTGTAGTCTCCAACAAGCCAAGAACCATTTGGAGTGTATTTGGGGAAAAAACAAAACTATTTTTATACATTTATGAGTGCCATCCAACACTACTCCCAGCTAGTATATAGACCAGTTTCGGGTCTATATATACATTTGATGACCTTCTTAAAATATAATTCTAGCCATGTCCATGAATTCACAGGGGCGTCTATATAATCCAAGCTGTTGTCTAGTCAACACTATACAGAGGTGAGTGTTCGGGGCTGGCCTAGTATGTGAGGCTCTACTGGAATAATGTCAAAAACCAGGCATGATTATGTACTGGACAGAGTTTTATTGCATACTAGCAGGTGAGAGACTGACTCATCATTCAGTGACTACACACTGCAGACTTAGACTCTAACTACTTGATGCACATTCTAGCATTTTTTAAACTAATCTCTATCGGTCTACACCTGCCCTGTACTTTGTAAAAGAACAGAAACACAGCCGGTCAATTGAAAAGCACTTACGATAATAAGTGATTCTATTGTAAGTGTGCTTCAGGTCAATAGATTGACAGGTTTCCTGTTCTTTCACAGGACATGTCAAATGCCACGGATGCTGCAGGCAAAGAGTAGATAGAAAAACACTGAAATACTTATTTTAAGTGTGAACCTCAACACAGGAAGGTCCTTATAAAAAAGGGTATTGTGAAATGCTATAGAAGATGAATGTGTTTTTGGGAGGAAAAAAAACTTTAACACTGTTCAATAATGCTGTTCAGATCAGAAAACATTCTCATCCAAGTTCTGAAGGTTTTGCTACTTCTTTCATGGAAGAAAACATGTTTAAAAATTGTGAGTTCCCTGCAAAACAGGTTACGGTGATATCGAACGCCCACATGCTTCAAAACGACTTGACCGTTGTCCATTATCAAGATCTAGGAGACTCATTTCATTTGAATGAATTAAGTGGATTGAAGCGAGTCTCCTCACGGCCTGCGTGCTGTTATTTGTTCCCTCTGATCTGGGGGAGAGCTGTAGTGCAACATTTAGGAGCGAAACATTATTTATTCAAGGAGAGATGGTGGCTCCAACGGGACCAATAGCAAAATCAAACAGAAATGCAAATCAACCAAAAAGTGATTAAAAGTTCACTAAAAGAAGGGAGGCCGTGGGTATCAGCAAAAGTAGTTTTGATTAAAGGACACATTCAAGAACATACACACACTCTCTTGGCCGTTTAATCCATTTCATGGTTGTGGTTAAGAGTATTATTAGACTTTAAATTGGCACAACCATATGGAGTCTATTTTATCCAGAACTTAAAGGAGGGGAGTCTACAAATTCAAATCCTAGTCAGTACAAGTATTTTAGGTTAACAAAATAACATTTAACAAAACACGTCACAGACATCACGGCTCTACAGACATCAAACACCCTGCAGAGGAAACACACACAGAACGATTTTCATAATAATGGGGAGGCTAGCTGACAGGCACGTGTGTGTGTGTGTGTGTGTGTGTGTGTATGAGTGTGTGTGTGTATGAGTGTGTCTGTGTGTGTATCTTTGTGTGTGAGTATGTCTTTGTGTGTACGTGAGTATGTCTTTGTGTGTGTGTGTGTGTGTGTGTGTGTGTGTGTGTGATAACCCAAGCATGGCAGTACTCACAGTAGGTTTTTCTGGTCAGTTCCTCCACCACCTCGGGCTTGAGTTTGCTGTTGGATTTACCCATCTCTCCTCTCTCTCTCTTCTCTCCTCTCTCTCTCTTCTCTCTCCTCTGCTGTTTCTCCTAAGTGTGTCTCCACCCCACTGTCTCTCTCTCCACTCACATTCAGAGCGTGAGGCGACAGAGAGCAAACAACACAGAACGAAAACACAGCGCCTGGAGGAGAGAGAGAGAGGAGAGAGAGAGAGGGAAAGAGAGGGAAAGAGAGAAAGAGAGAGAGGGAAAGAGAGAGAGGGGGAAAGAGAGAGAGAAGGGAAGAGAGAGAGGGAGAAAGAGAGAGAGGGGGAAGTGAGAGAGAGAGAGGGAAAGAGGGAGGGAGAGAGACAGAGAGAAAGAGGGGGAGAGACAAAGTGGTTCAGCAGGCGCAGGAGGAAGACGGGCTCCAATGTTCAGAATCTCCAGTGTTCAAAATCTCCAGTGTTTGGAGGTTCCAGATTTCAGAAGGGTCCAGTGTTCAAAGGCTCCAGTGTTCAGAGGCTCCAGTGTTCAGAGACTCCAGTGTTCAGAAGCTTCCAGTGTTCAGATCCCTCCAGTGTTCAGAGGCTTCAGTGTTCAGAGACTCCAGTGTTCAGAGACTCCAGTGTTCAGAGGCTCCAATGTTCAGAAGCTTCCAGTGTTCAGATCCCTCCAGTGTTCAGAGGCTTCAGTGTTCAGAGGCTCCAGTATTCAGAATCTCCAGTGTTCAGAAGCTTCCAGTGTTCAGATCCCTCCAGTGTTCAGAGGCTCCAGTGTTCAGAAGCTTCCAGTGTTCAGATCCCCCCAGTGTTCAAAATCTAAAGTGTTTAGAGGTTCCAGATTTCAGAAGCGTCCAGTGTTCAGGAGGCTCCAGAGTACAGAGGCTCCAGTGTTCAGGTCTCTGTTCCTCCTCCCGCGGTTCCGGGGAGGACGCTCCGGCACACGCGGTGCACAACACCCGGCTCGGAGAACCGCTGCCTCTGCTCGTCTGTGTGTGTGTGTGTGTGTGTCAGTGAAATAAACGGGGAAAGTGTGTGTGTGTCAGTGGAAGAAATGGGGAAAGTGTGTGTGTGTGTGTGTGTGTGTGTGGGTGGCTGTGATTATTGGCCACGCGCTGTGTGAGTACTGTCGTCCCTGACAACGCTCGCTCAGCCCCCTTTGTTTAAGCCACACCCCTTTCCTCGCGCTCTCCCTGAGCACGCAGCTTCTTCTCACCTGAAACCAACATCACGTCACAAAACCAAACATGCATAATACACATTCATAATAATAACAATGATAATAATAATAATAATAATAATAATACAATCACGGCTGTATTATTATTACAGTATTATTATATTATAATAACACAATGAAAACAAAATGATTACATCCGTCTTCTTTTTGTTATAATTGTTATTATTCACTACTGATCTGCTGTTACAGTACACTACATCGTTACACACCGCAACGTCAGTGTTACACTATTATTTGTTACACTAATGTTTTTTTATATATTATAATTTGTATTATCAGGCTAAGGACACAAGCATTTCCCTCGGTATAAATAATGTTCTTTCTTATCTTGTATTATTATTAATGTGGCTGTTAATGTTAAAGCAATGCAAATATTATTGTTAATTCTAAAAGTACTATCAAAACAAAGGTTCCAATCAAAGAGACTCAGGGTGGTGGCAGAAGCCCTGGAAGAGGAAGAGGAAGAGGAAGAGGAAGAGGAAGAGGAAGAGGGGGACATTGAGTTGTGAGCTGGGGCTGCAGAGTGGTTGGTGTCAGTGGTGGCGGTGACCCCTGAACAGGATAGTGGACACTGGAAGTGAGGGAAGCTGTCAAGCTGAAGGAGGAGGCCTACCAGACATGGTCAGCCTGTGGGTCCCGACAGGTACCAGCAAGTCAAGCGGAATGAGGTTCTGGCGGTCACTAAAGCAAAGACGTGGAAGGAGCTCAGCGAGGCGATGGAAAGTGACTGCTGGTTGGCCGCGAAAAGGTTCTGGCAAACCGTCTGGCGGATCAGGAGGGGGATGCAGTGCTCTGTTCCAGTTGTTTACAGTGAGGGTTACTCAAGGATCTCCTCAATCTTGCCTCTGTGATGTCCAAGGAGGGCACAAAGCCTGAGGAAGCTGGGGTGATCTTGCCTATCACGGGGGCCGAGTTTGCTGAGGTGGTGAAACAACTCATCCAGGCCCTGACGGTGGATGAGATTCACCCTGAGGCTCTGGCTGGTGTTGGGCTGTCCTGGCAACATTGTATGGGGGTCAGGGACAATGCCTTGGACTGGCAGACCGGGGTAGTGGTCCCCTTCTTCAAAATAGGGAACCAGGGAGTGTGCTCAGACTATAGGGGGATCACACTTCTCAGCCTCCCTGGGAAAGTCTATGCCAGTATTCCAGTCATTATGTAGCAACAACACATGGATTACATGGTTACCCAAGTTTACTGGGTTACAGTAACCCAGCGTGTGTTCTGTCCTGTGGTGACCCAGTGTGGTCAAACTGGGTTGTTGAGAGAGATAGACAGTCAGTCAAAGACTGTGTGAGAGAGACAGACAGACAGACAGAGAGAAAGAGACAGCCAGCCAGACAGAGAGCAAGACAGAGGGGCAGACAGAGATAGACGGATAGACAGACAGAGACAGACAGAGAGACAGGCAGATGGAGAAACAGACAGAGAAACAGACAGAGAGAGACAGAAAGAGAGACAGACAGAGACAGACAGAGAGACAGACAGATAGATAGAAAGAAAGACAGATGGACAGACAGAGATAGACAGATAGATAGAGACAGACAGAGAATCGGACAGAGAGACAGAGGCAGGCAGACAGAGAGACAGACAGACAGACAGAGAGAAAGACAGGGAGACAGATAGACACAGAGAGACAGACAGACAGAGACAGAGAAAAAGACAGAGAGACAGAGACACAGAAAGACAGACAGTGACAGACAGACAGATAGAAAGAGACAGACAGACAGAGACAGACAGAGAGACACAGACAGAGAGAGAGAGACAGAGACAGACAGACAAAAAGACAGAGAGAGACAGAGAGACAGACAGACAGTGAGGCAGACAGACAGACAAATAGACAGAGACAGAGACAGACAGAGAGAAAGACAGAGACAGACAGAGAGACAGACAGAGACGGACAGAGAGACAGAGACAGGCAGGGAGAGAATGAAAGCTTGTAAAAGAGAGCAGCTTAAAAAAACAAGTAGAAAAAAGTAAAGTGGTGATGCAAAGTGCTGAGTCAGTGCCACGCTGTCCCAGAAGCCGCCTGCAGTCTTTTGCCAACAGCATCACCTGCTGTGTCACTCTACCCCCACCCCCCCAAACCCCCACCCCCCCGGCCCCAAGAACACACCATATTGAGTTGGCAGACTAAGGCTACCCTAGATTAGAATAGCTCTTGTGTTAAAGTAGGCTACTGAAACGTCCCCTTTTCCACAAACACAAGATTTTATTTTACCCTGCCCTGTTCTCAGATCAGCTCTGTGTCATGAACAGTTCAGAACAAACTTTATGTCATGTACCAGAAACAGTCATAATTCTCACATCACCAACTTTTAAACCTTAAAACACAACAGAACATTTCTGCCGTGGTATGGGATGTTTTTGTATCTTTTTTCCATGTTAGAAGAGTCGGTTAAAGGGGACATATTATGCAAAAATCACTTATTGCATCCTTTTGTGTTTCCGTTTGTGTCTCTACTGCTGTTTTCTGTGAGTCAGCTGAAAGATTTTTTCTTGTCAGGAATCATTTGCTTCTATGAGCCGTTTGGACGTTCCCCTATTGTGACGTCAGGATGAGGAAATTTCTCTCTGGGTCCGACTCGGGGTCCAACATATAGAGCTGGATAGCGCCTCTGTTTTCTGCCATTTTCACGCGTGGTAAATGCGCAGCGTAATCATGGGATGGAGTGGGGCGTGGCCAGCAACAGCTAATTTGCATAAAAGTGACAGAGCCCTTAAATAGCTCATTTTGAAAGGGACTGAAACTGTCGAGAATAGAGCTGGTGAGATCTCTTTATGTGAGAGAGATTTTGTGCAAAGAACTTCATGAACATGTTTTGTAGCCCATAGACTGATTATAACTAAAGTGAGTTTTGCATAATATGTCCCCTTTAAGACTGTATATTCACACACACTGTAAAATTGTTCCATTAAAACAAAATGAGGAAAAATAAGTATGTCAAGACAGATTCCTAAAGGGAACTATCAGGATCAGAAATGCTTATATCACAGGGCCAAATTCACCAATCTCAGCATTGCTGCATTCCCTGAAACAGTCGCACCACACACATTTACACTCCAGCTCAAGTTTCTATTCAGCTGTCAAATGACATTCAATCAAATAACCAAACTGCCTGATAGCAATCATTTGAATTGGGTTCAGTTTCCTCTGAGCAGGTGAGAAAAACACAGAAACACTTCTGAGAAATATGCCTTTTATTAATGTTGAGCAACCTTTCACTGTTTAATATTATTTCTATTTTTACACAGAGACTGAACACGTAGGCAGATATAATGTCTCAGGAACTGTACAGCACTCACATGTGGTCACTCTGTTGCTGTTTCATCCAATATAATTTAATGAATTTATCTGTTTTCTTTGATAAAATAAAACCTGCTACTTGCTGCTTTCTGTCAGGTTTCGTAGCCATGGCTGCAAAAGCGAAATTCTTTATCATCTGTTTGACTTTTTATTCACATTTGCATTATTCATTCAGCAAAAACATTTCCATTTGTATTTATTACATTTCTTGTAATGGCAGCATGGCAGCGCCCTTTACTATAAAGCATGTGTTCATTCATGACAGGCAAAACTTTTACTCTTATTGCAAATTAAGACAACAACATTGAATTAAACAGGACTGGTCAGTATGAGAAGTACCCAGCAGCAATTTGTCTAATTCTTTTTGTAATGAGTTGTGTGAGGAGCCTTCTCAGATTTTAAGGGACCTCCACATATGATACCGTTCTATCCTAATTAAGGATTTTTCTGAAACCCATAGAAGCAACATGAATCGTTTAGGAGCCTTCAGTTCTGTTCCCTGAGAGGCACTTTCCCGTCACTTCAGCACCTCCTGCTTTCATTCTCATCGTGACTGATCAGTGATTAATGTAGCCAAGCTTTGGGAGACCCAGGACAGTGTGGGCCCACTTACAGCTGTTCTGTGTTTTCAATGACAGGAACAGGAAGAGGTCTGTTCTGAAGTCTGAAGAGCCCTTACTTCATCCATGCTATGTGGCTAAATATACATTTATGGACATTGTGCTTTATTGATTGTGCATTACTTATTGTGCATTAGAGAATAAAATTAAAAAAGCACTCTGGTGGCCTAGTGGTTAGGGCGTTGCCCCTGTGATCAGAAGTCTGTGGGTTGATGAAGATTTTAATGATAAAAATACAAATTAATATGGTGCGTTTTCACCCCCATTATAGTCCATGCAGCATTTACCTGTCTGTGGTCACCACATGGTGAATGGAATGTGTCCATTGACTGCTTTTAGCCCTTGAACTGGTCTGAGGATGCCTTTTCCAGGAAGCTCCCAAACTTAAAGTAGAAAACATCTACTTTTGTAAGAATTGTGCTGACATCTCTTAAGCTGGGGAAACATGATCAGCAAAAAGGAAATCCTTATCATAGACTATTGACTACAGGCACCCATACAATTGTAGGAACCAGAGGGCTCCTACGGAATGTGACACGTGCATGCACAAGGCGTGAAACAAGGAAAATAAGGACATAACTTTGTCTTTTGGAAATATTTGGGAAGGTGGAGACATTAGAAAAAAGGTGGAGACTTGAGTATTCAACTATTTTTTCTTACTGGCAGAGCGGCAATAAGGAGGTGTGATCTGAGAAAGGGGTGTTGAATCCTAAAAGTCTATATAATTTGATTGTAAAGTCGGTTGGAGAGAGGATCCTCAACCAGACCACGAGGCTGCTTCATTCTTTAATAAAACAGCAAGCTGCATTTTCTCGACTGCGTTTGAGAAGTTTTAGACTTAGACTTTTCCTCCAATTCCACGACAGGGTTTGAATCCCAGGACTGCCAGTAGCACCTCTGAGGTACCCTTGAGTAAGGTACCGTCCCCACACACTGCTCCCCGGGCGCTGTGTTCTTGGCTGCCCGCTGCGTCACTTGGTGAATGGGTTAAATGGGTTAAATGCAGAGAAAGAATTTCACACTGTGCTGTGGCATGTTCATGTATGACAAAATGGTTACTGCATGTTTGTATTCGCATAAAGAAACTGAGACTTAAGCTGAACACGATAAGACAACGACAAGGTTCAGATAGCAATGGCAGTCTAAATCTTGCACTGCACTTTGTCTGCTACTTTTTAAACTGCCCCTGTGCACCTGGAAGATAGTTAATGTAGCTACTATCTAATCTTCTTATGTTGTACTGAGTGGCACAACCCCCACTCCCCCCCACAGGGCCACGGAGTTAAACGTTTCTGCTGCAAGACAATGGATGTGGAATAGTGACAAATTAAGCTAATCCTAGTGTCCCTAAATAGCAAGACAGACAGCCTGCCCCTGAAATAGCAACAAGCTGTTGACATTCTCAAATTCCGGATTAAAAAAGCTTTAGACTTGCTTGCAACATGTCGTGACACCACTGATAATTCACCGAAAAAGAACTGCAGATATTAGAATTAAACATTGTGTTTGTGTGATTTTGAATGTGTATGTATGTACCTGTGTATGTGAATGTGTGTGCATGTGTATATGTGAATGTGAGTGTGTGTGAATGTGTGTGTATATGTGTGTGTGCGTATGTATGTGTATCCGTGAATGTGTGTGCAAGTATGTGTGTGAATGTGAATGTCTATCTGTGTGTGAATGTGTGTGTCTATCTGTGTGTATGTGAATGTGTGTTTATGTGAATGTGCGTGTGCATGTATGTATGCGTTTATGTATCTGTTTGTGTGTGTGCGCATGTCTGTATGTATGTGTGCGTGTGTGTGAATGTGAATGTGTGTATGTGTGTATGTGCATGTGTGTGTGCACATGTATGTGCGTGTATGTGCATGTGTGCGAATGTGTGCGTATGTATGTGTATCCATGAATGTGTGTGTGTGAATGTGTGTGTATCTGTGTGCATGTGAATGCATGTTTATGTGAATGTGCATGTGTGTATACGCGTGTGTGCGTATGTATGTGTATCCGTGAACGTGTGTGTGTGTGTATGTGTGTGAATGTGAATGTGTGTGTCTGTGAATGTGTGTTTATGTGAATGTGCGTGTGCATGTGTGTATGCGTTTATGTATGTGTGTGTGCGCATGTCTGTATGTATATGTGTCTGTATATGTGTGTGTGAATGACATTTACGGCATTTAGCAGTATGAGTGTGTATACATGTGTGAGTATGTATGTGCATGTATGTGTGCGTGTATATGTGTGAATGTGAACGTGTATATTTGTATGTGTGTGTGTGTATCTGTGTGTGCATGTATGTGTGTAAGAATGAATGTGTATCTGTGTATGTGAACGTATGTGTGTGTATGCATGCATGTATCTGTGTGTATCCGTGTGTGTGTGTGTATGAATGTGAGTGTGTATGTGTGTTTGTGTATGTGTATATGAATGTGAGTGTGTATGTGTGTGTGTGCCTCCATCTGTCTCTCTCTGGGCCTGAGAGGAGAGGACGGCCCACACAGAAGGAGCTGGTTTAGCAGTGACACTCCTCGGCTCTTCTTTAGAAGCTTTTTGACATTTTGTCGCTTCAGAAGATCTTAAAGCTGCCGAGCCTCCGCAGCGCTGACTCTGAGTACTTGGGAATAGTGAGTAGTGACAATAAATCCATTCTTTTTGATTCAGGGTGTTCAGAACGTTCTCATGGTTGATGGAGAAGTCCGTGTAGAGGACGGTGAGGAACAGCCTTCATTTGGATCACGTCCTTTCCTGCATTTTTAACATCAGTGCCATTGGCTTTAATAGGAGACAAAAAAATCACGCTGCTGTTGAATTTATTAGGGGTGTCACAAAATTAAAAAAAATTAATCTAATTCATTACAAGCGCTCTGATTAATTAATCTAATTAATCGCATGCATTTTTGCTGTAAAAGTATTTTAAAATTTACATGAATTTTGGCATATGAGTGTATGATCAACATTACAGACTTTTGTCTCTTTTATTTAATAACTGTTTCTGCACAGTTCATGTGCAGTAATTGTCACAGCAATCAAAAATATGGCCTAATATTCTGAGGGGAAAAAATGCTCCAGCAAGAACAATGATAGAACTCAGTCCATCTATAAACTGCAGTTAAGACAATGTACACACAAGCACGGGTGTTCTGATTAATTATGCTGGCTTTTCGAAAAATGCTACCTTAGAGCAAATCGATCGTCTATCGATTTATGCTACTCTGTGGAAAAAATGCTTCTTGAAGTTTATCCAGCTGCCAGAGTCCCGAGGCAGCACAGATTTATGTTCGTGTCTCTGAATCCCCAGACTGTGGAACTGCACGTGTGCAGAAAGGCCTGGGAGCACATCTCGATGGGTAACACCGGACCGGGTTAAAGTTACGCGGCCCGATTAATCAGCGTTAATTTTTTAACGCGTTATTTTTTATGTGAAGAAATTAATGTATTATTTCAACACCCCTAATTTATATATTACCAAACAGATTCATAACATCATCATCTACTTACTCAGTGTTTCACCGATTCTTCATGGTCTCTAACCCCTCGTCTGTCTTTTTTTTTTTTTTTTGCACGTTCTCCCACTTAGAAATCATGGAGGGGACTGAAATCCACATTGTAGGTGCATTCCCACTGTGAGAGACAGAATGTAAAAAAATTCAGGAAATCACATTGGATGATTTGTAAAGAATTGATTTGTTTTACACTGCTGCACATAAGTATTTGAACACCTGAGAAAATTAGTGTTAAGATTTGGTACAGAAGCCTTTGTTTGCAATCACAGAGGTCAAACGTTTCCCGTAGTTCTTGACCAGGTTTGCACCGCAACAGGGATTTTGGCCCACAGATCTCCTCTAGATCTGTCAGGTTCCGGGGCTGGCGCTGAGCAACACGGAGTTTC
>JBBIGA010003111.1:0-15789 GCA_037576975.1 Alestes dentex | reverse complement strand
TCATTTCCAATCAAGAAGAAACTTGCTTGTTGAATAAAAGTAACTAAGTCAAAATTTGCCAGGGGTATGAATAATTTTGTTTACGACTATATATATATACGCGTGTGTGTGTGTGTGTGTGTGTGTGTGTGTGTGTGTGTGTGTGTGTGTTGGCGTGTGTTTCTGGGTGTAGTCTTGTTAAAGTTGAGTAATATGGCCTATAATGTTGTGTTCCATTAATGTGTGGAGCTTGCTTAGGTTTGGTAATATTGCTGTGCCGTATGCACTGCAGAACCTTGTTTCTCCTGCATGCACACACACACATACACACACTCAGATGGGATGACTCATCTTCCCTGAGCTGCAGCAGGGCTTTCCCTCTCACCGCCTGTGTGTGCGTGTGTGTGTGTGTGTGTGTGTGTGTGTGTGTGTGTGTTGCCGCACATGTATTTAGACACTGTCTTTAAACCATTTCTCTTCACTCTGCATGTTAAGTATTGTTCACTGCTTTCTCCACCTCCTCCTTTACATTCACTCTCTTTCTCTACTTTCTGATGGTTATCAAATCCATAACTGCACATGTGAACCGTCCGTATCGATTAAGCACACCCTTGTTCAGCCACACAACAGCAGCTCTGCTCTCACTATTCTCATATTAAAGCAGAGAGAAGGAGAGCACAAAGAGGGAGAGAGTACAGAGAAGACGGGAGAGAGAGAATGAGAAAGAGGGCTGAGAGTGAGGGAGAAAGAGACAATAACAAAGGGGAAAGGGAGGGAGAAAAAAGAGAGAGAGAGAAAGGGGGGGAGGAAAGAGACAGTATAGACAGGGAGAGAAAGACTGAGGGGGGTTTAACAGCGTTGCTGAAAGTGAAAAGGACATTTTCTACATAGTAGTGTAATCTGTTAAGGAGAAGAGGTGCTTCTCCGTTTTTATGTAATCTAATGCTTTCGGCTGGACGTATCATTCACATCACAGGATTTATGTATCAAAATGTTGAATTTTCCAACCGTTGTCTAAAAGTATTAAACATTTTTTTTTTTTACTGCGTCTTTACGGCTGATATACAGAAATGACCTCTGTTCTGATTGGCTGTCTTGTATTGTACCTTATTCACTGAAATGCACCTTAACATAGGTAGGTGGAGCTAAACTGCTATAGGCTGAAGTGGTAAATGTGTTGGTTAAGCCAAACCGTCTGTTTTTGCAGTGTTATTTCCACATGCCTATATGGGCTGCTTAAACTGCACAGTAAACATTAGAGTGCACAGTATAGTGAAATGTTGAAACTTTAACTGATATGGACCCTTTAGGGCTGAAAGTGTGAAAGCCATTTCTGTGTAGCGTAGGGTTAGAGTTAGATTTTCCTGACGTTTCTATCTAAAATACACTGAAGTAATCGCAGCTGGCTGACTTGAGCTGTTCCTCCTGTGCCTTGTTTGAGTTGGCTGGATATTTACAGTACATATACATACACGAATAGGACATCCATATGCATCCTGATGCTGTTTTTAAACAAGTTTGTGTGCTGCAGACTGTTGGTCAGTTGTCTTGTAAGGCTGTAGCCCCTCCCCTTGTCTGCTGGCATATTTTGGGATATCAGTCTAGACATGTGTCCTATTGACTCTTCATGCACTAGTTATGGACATAAAGCTCAGCAGGCCTTAGGCTGCTGTGTGTGTGTGTGTGTGTGTATGTGTAGTTATGTACAATTTGTATTAGTATTACTTCAAATATTACAACAAACATTTCCAGTTCACATTGTCTGGTTTTCTCTGGAGATTTACGGAACTATACCGAGCCCAATGTGCAGTTACACTGTAATATGTCAATAGACAACATACTGTACTCTACTTGAAAATACCATCATTTATTGATTTTCTTTAGCAGCTGGTTCCGTGGATTCCACTGATTTGTGGTTTTCCTTCAGAAACTTGAATTGTACTTCAAGCATTGTTATTTTATGCAGTGAGCTGTTCAAGATGTGCAGTGTCTGTGAAATAGTAATCACTGATGGATATGGAGGGTTTGAGAGGAGAACATGGACAAACTATAGTTATCTTTTTTACACCATTTTTAGATAAACTCTTTCTTTTGAAATGAATGTATTGAAATTGTGGAACCGTCATTCATAGACATGAGTAGACATCAGTTTTTGATACCCTTGTTCTTTTGTCAGTGTGTCTCCATGATTCATGAAATATCAAACCAGATGTCCTTGCTGAGCACCGAGACAAGTGTTTGGTGTTGACCGCATCTGTTTTTTATTGTAAGAGAAAGATTGAAAGACTGCAAGTTGGCTTTTATGTTTACAATTACGGCATTTAGCAGACGCTTTTATCCAAAGCGACTTCCATTCCCTAACTACAGGGGGCAGTCTCCCTGGAGCAACTTGGGGTTGAGGGTCTTGCTCAGGAACCAAGTGGTGGTGTGCTGATGGCAAGATTCGAACCCAGGACCTCTTGGTCCAGAGGCAGGTATCCTATAATCCAGGCAGATGTTGTCCAAATTACTGTTCATGTATTTCCGTTAAATGTTAATGTATTGGCATCGGGAGATACAAACATATAAAATATCAGATCCCACAAATCCCATATCAGTGCATACCTACTGTTGCATCAGCAATAATGGTGTTGGTTTTTAATATTTTAGTTATATGGATATTATTTACATGTATGAATCAAGTAAAGTCCATAGCTACATCACTTTAGTGTTTCTTAATTAAGAAAGTAAAGTGATCATTCTGTCATAAGTGAACACACCACAGCACAAAATTCTTCTCTACATTTAACCCATTCTGAAGCAGCAGGCGGCCGGGAGCACAGCGCCGGGGACTTTCTGATTACAGGGCAAGCGCCTTAAAACCACTTGGCCACCAGCCGCCCCCTCCGTCGCTTAGGCCTTGTTCAGACAGACAGTTTGTCTTTTAGCATATCTGACTTGAGCAGGCAGAATAAGCAGGACTGTTGTCTGAACAGCAAGAAGCCACATAAAATCCAAACCTGATTCAGAGGAGACCTCTGGACATGTGGCTCAGATTGACCAATCAGATTGATTTTGTGCTTTTTTCCCATGTAATTCTGATTCCATGTATTTTTTAAGAGGCTGTGGTTCTTGGCGTAACAAAAGAGTGGCATTGCATGTTTGATTTTAATGTGTTGAGCATAAGCTTTTCATGGACATTTAGGTACACATTTATTGCTGCTGTTAGTTTTACAATGGTTTACAGTAAATATCCCAGAATATGATTGGGATATTATTATTTTAACCAACATTTATCTGCTGATCAAAAAGCAAAAAAGTAGCATGATCGTATTGCTAGTTAGTGTAATTTTGGAACTGTACATCTAAGCTCTTAAGCTCATATACAATGGCTTCACTAAGAGCTAAGGAGCTCTGACTGCTGTGGACCTAAGACAAATATGACAGGTCTTTTTGCCTTTTTTGTGTAGTTAATTACTGAAGCTACAAAAAATAAGCCATAAAAATCTGACATTGTTTGCACTTATGCTAAAATAAAGGAGTTTTTTTTTTTTTTTTTGACCTATGAACAAGTGGTCGCTTTTTGCAATAAACTCTACCGAGTTTTTCGCTTCCTGTGTCCTCCGTGGCGCCTCGTCCTCCTATGATTTTCCTCCAATGCGTGCTGTTTTGATGTCACGAATTCCACTGTGACTAATAAAGGAGACCCGGTGGCAGACGGCTCAGTTGGCCTTGTATGCACTCTCTCTGATGCATTCCAGCGATTGGTAGTCATTTCCCCATTCCCTGGTGGACTATGCTCCGAGATTGGCATTTTTTAACTCTTGCGCCGTATCGTGGCAACACTGACAGCCCTTCTCATTGCTCAAGTCTCCCTATGATTGAGAAGCATATTCTCTGTTTTGGTAGTGGAGCGTAACATCACAGAAACAGGGAGAGCAGCAGGGTTTTCTTCCGTCTCATACAAATTACCTTAATACGCTAACCTGTAATATTTCTCTTCCTTAGGTTTGCATTGAACTGCTTCCCGAAATACAAAACGTAGCACCTTATAGTTTCCAATTAGGGATGATTCCATATTTTATGGGACAGTTGGCAAGCACGGCCCATTTTGTTCACAGGGAGTTGCTGTAGTGTGGTTTGCATGGAGGGAAAGCTCCTGTTTACTGGACGCTCTGAGGATGTTTTTAGATGGTCAAAACTAACTCTGTGCTTCAGTGAAAGGCTAAATTAGACCTATATGTGTTGTGACAATTTCATTCTTTTGTTGTAAGAATACGCTCCCAGACTGCTGTTGTGGAAATGTTGCGAGACTTTTTATCATTTGGTATTCATATGTTATACCAGGCCTCTATTTGTTTTGTTTTTGTCATTGTGTCATTTATGAATACTGTAAAAATAAAAATAAAAATTGTCTCATGTAGTACAGAAAACAGAGTACTGCTAAAACCCTTACTGTCTTCAGATGGAGACTGAAGACCAAATTCTTCTCTTCTTTTCTGAGCACTTAGAATAACAGCTTCATGTTCATGTAGTAAACTGACTACATGAGCTTCTGTCTGTGTGATCTGATAGGTCCCTGATGGATTACTAACTTCTCTGGTAGGAACTTAGTCTTCAAGCAGCTCTTAATTTTGTGTCTAGACTTATTAGTATGAGGCACATGTTTTCCTGTGCTACAAAGCACAGATGTAAGTCAACCTGGATAGAAGCATCTGCCAAGGCATCTGTACATGTAAATAAATAAGTATTCAGGCATTTTTTGTTTGTGTTTTAAACATTTTGTAGTACATAGATCTTATGCTGAAATATATTTCTGTACTTCAGCATTCAAATGTACACCTAAAGTCGTTGGACATTATTCTCATAAATACGAGCTTAAAATGTGGATAAACAAATAGGTGTTCAGGAAAAAGTGTTCAGACCAGGAATATATAACATCAGTACTTTTGTTGCAAAGCGGATTATTCTTGGAGACGTCTGTTGTCTGTTGTAAGACGTAATTCTTTTTTTTTTTTTTTTTTGCAGTGGTTTGTTTTCTCTTGGCAAACCATTTTCAATTCCCTGAGGTTATGAAGGTCAGCTCTGCTGGACTTGCAATTTCAAAATCCTCCATGCATTTTCAGCAGGATTCAGACTATGCAAGCACCCTAACCTTCTTTCTTAGAAATCTAGTGGCTGAATGTCCATCTTCTTCACAGATTCAATTTCCTGGCCAATTCTCCTCTGATATGTTTAGGTATATCACTCCATTCATGTTCCCTTAAAGAATGTGCAATGCCTCGGAACCGATTACAGAGAAGTGGCCCTATATCATGACCCTCGCATCCCCGCTCTGGGTTTAGTGTTAAATTATATACCCAACCCTTTCCTCTCCAGACATGAGGATCTGAATTATTGTTGGACAGTAATTATTGCAAGACAATAACAAATGCAGCAGCAAAGCTGTTGTGACAGATGTGCTCTCATTCTGTTCTCATACAGTACACAAATGTGTCTGGTATTTTGCTGGGAATGTTTCAGTTTTTCACAGTGTTTGTGAATGTGAATGTTTGCAAAATGTTTGAGTTCTGAGAATGTGCAGAAAATGAGTTTTGAGAATGTGATACGGTTTTGTGTTACAGTATAATACAGCATTGTGTAGCCAGTGTCATCTATGATGATATACGTACTCACAGCTGTACTGACTCAGTGGTATTTTGTCTCTGTTCTCCTCAGCATGTGGAGAGGGCTGAATGTGAACTGCGCAGACAGCTCCGGATACACACCTCTACACCATGCTGCGCTCAACGGACACAGGTAAACATACACACCACTGTTACACTATATGGACAAAAGTGTTGGGACGCCTGACCATTACACCAACAGGGTCTTTAATGACATTGCATTTAAATGCATAGATTTTAATGTGGAGTTGACGCCCCTTTGCAGCTAAAACAGCTTCCACTCTTCTTGAAAGGCTTTCCACAAGTTTCTGTGAGAAATTAGTGCCCATTCATTCTGTAGAGCGTTTATAAGGTCAGACACTGACATTGGATGAGAAGGCCTGGGTCACAATCTCCGTTCCAGTTCATCCCAAAAGTGCTGGTTGGGGTTGAGGTCAGGGCTCCGTGTGGGCCAGTCAAGCTCTTCCACACCGAACTCATCCAGCATCTTTATTGAGCTTGCTTTGTCCACTGGGGCACAGTCATGCTGGAATAGAAAAGAGTCTTCCACAAACTGGGTCCCAAAAATTGGAAGCAAGGTGTTGTATAAAATGTCTTGGCGTACTGATGCATTAAGATTGACCTTCACTGAAAGTAGAGGGCCACCTAAACTGAATAATTAAGAGGTGTGTCGGTATGTAGTAGGTACACAGGTGAAAAATCGAATTTACATAGATTTATCTGAGCCGCTAGATTAGGGGTACGATTCTGAACTAAACTAACAAAATAAACTTTAGCTGTAGCTGCTGACCAGTAGTGAATTTTGAGTGATCCGTGAGTTAAATGCCTTGCTTTGCATATGAACACAAATTGTTGTCTTTACATAGATGAAGCCGTTCATTCTACAGTATACACTAGACAGCCATAACATTAAAACCACCTGCCAAATATTGTGTGAGTCCCGCTCATGCCACCACAACAATCCTGACCCATCGAGGTGGTCTATGGTATCTGATACCAAGACGTTTGCAACAGATCCTTTAAGTCCTGTAAGTTGCAAGTCGGGCCCTTTATGGATTGGACTAGTTTGTCCAGCACATCCCACAGATGCTCAATCACATTGAAATCTGGAGAAATTGGTGACCATTTGATCAACTTAAACTCCTTGTCAGTGTTCACTTCTGAACAATTTTTGCAGTTTGCCAGGGCATCCTACTGAAAAAGACCACAGCCATTAGGGAATCCCATTGGCATAGTCTGCAGCAGTGTGTAGGTAGGTTAAACATATTAAAGTGCCATAAACATGAATGCCAGGAGCCAAGATCACGCTGCCTCTGTAGGCTGGCTTCCCCATAGTGCATGCTGGTGCCATCTCTTCGCCAGGGGTCAGCATGGGCACTCAGACTCATCTGTATATGCAACAAGATGCAATGCACTGTGTTTTCTGACACCGTTCTATCACAGGGAGTATGAAGTGTTAACGCAATTTGTGCTGCATAAGCTCTTCTGTGGGATCAGCCTTCGCTCCCCACACACATTAATGAGCTTCATGCGACCATGACCCTGTCGCTGGTTCCCTGGTTGTCCTTACTAACTGCTGCTTACTGGATACATCCCTCAAGACCCGTCATGTCGGAAGTGCTCTGACCCAGTTTTTCAGCCATCACAACTTGGCCCTTCTCAAAGTCATTCAAATCCTTACACTTGCCCATTTTTTTTTCTTCCAACATGTCAACAACTGAACAACTGACTGTTCAGTTGCTGCCTCATATATCCCACCCTTTGAGAGATACCCCTGTAACGAGATGATCAATACGATTCACTTCACCTGTCAGTGGTTTTAATGTTGTGGCTGATCAGTGTTTTGGGTATTCCTGGCTCACAGCTAGTTGGGTGGTGAGCCACATGCCTGAGTGCCACTAATGACCTGTAAGTAGTTTGATATCATGGTTATAGTTTTAGAATTTTTGAAATAATATCAAATATTTGATCAGATTTTATATATTCATTTAAAGTTAAACATTAAACATTTATTCTGAAAATAGAAAAAGAAAATGTGGAGAATGTAAAATATCCTGTGAGTGAATAACTTTTCTTTCCCAAGTCTTTTCTTTCTACCGAAAAATAGGTGCATGAAGTTGACTCTTGCTATAACTAAAGTAGCGCTTCCACTGATTTGTACAAAAACACAAACATACACTAAAGCTTGTGTTTAAGTGGATTAATAAGAAAAAAACGGGGATGATAATTGAAAGAAAGTACAGATTTAGTCTCTAGCACAGCTGTATTTGGTCTGACCGTCTGACCCATATACGCCCCACAGACAGGGTAGAGGTCAGGAGCATTCTTAAGCCCATCAACAGCATACACTTTTTTAGCCCCCTCTGAGACCTCTAATATGGTCAATGCTTTTTCAGGCATAATAACATTGTAATGGATTTGTATGTAGAGCAAAGATCCATCTAGTTCATGGATTAAGATTGTGATTGGGTAGGTGCGCTAAGAAGGGAAGGTTTAGAGGATTTTAACGGTGGAAAAGGAATTTAAAGACCACAAAAGGTACATGGTGGAAAATCTACACTTGATTATTTTTCTTTTTTTCTCTTCTCTACTCTGTAAATTCTGTAATCCCTTCACAGATTCAGTCCCGGACATAGATTCTTTGTATATTTAATGAACACAGAATACAATCACAGAATGACAGTAAAATAACACACAAACACGTTCAGTACAACCACACATTCTCTTTTGAATTTTTTTCTTTGTTTTAATACATGATTCTTGGGTGGATGTTGTTTCTTCTTAGTCTGTTGGACTGGACATCGGTAGTAAAGTCTTGATTTGAGTTCAAAATGATTATGCATTGTGGTTTTCGGATATTTATAAATATCCTGTACGTTGTTGTATGTACATGTTTATAAGTATACACTGATAAAACAGATATTATTAAAACGGTTCTTAAAATTAATCTGACATGAAGGGCAGGGACAGCAAGTAGTTTTTAAAAATGGTAAAAAAAAAAAAAAAAAAAAAGGTATTGTTATTTCAGTATTTAAAACCACAGATATTTCAGATATTTTTCACAGGGACAGTTTACATTTCCTGTCAAAACAGTGTTGCTAAACTTCTTAAAAGTGATATTTTTGATGATACTCTGGAAATATATTTCTGAGTATTTCCATTTCATATATGTTGTTTCGTAGATGATGTGAAAGTTTCTGGAGACCAAATTGAGGGAAAAAATAAGCGGTCTTCTCTTGTTTCTGTCCTTCTTATGCTCTTAGTTTGTTCCTTTGTGTGTGTGTTTGTCTGGGCTGGTATCCTGCGCAACATTAAAACCCTGTGCCAACCAGCTGGCCTCAGTATTCACAGAGATTTTCAATCAATTCCTGGCTGTGTGCATTGTGCCGGGCTGCTTCAAATCCTGTATTTCACTTCCAAATAAAGGATGAAATAACTTCCCTAGAGACCTGTCCTGCTCGCGTCACTGTTAATGAAGACATTCCAATGCCCAATCCTCTTCTGTCGCAAGCCAGTTGTGGCCCGTTGCCTTCACTCCTGAAAGTTAGAGGTTCCTAGATGGCTGTGGGTGTGGATATATGGTTCTAGGGAAAAATCTCTGAACCTTCCTTGTGTAGAATATTGAATCCGTATTGATGGTCTTTACACGTCTTATTTACAAAAATCGTTATTTTACCTTTTCAGATTGAGCGTCTTGCCATTGTTCTATTCTGAGCATTTGGCGATGGTCCTTGAACTCATTTAAATCTGCTGCCAGAGAAGTTACAGTGAGTTGTGTGCTCAAGTCAATCATGCCCATGTCCACAGCGAACACATCAGCTTATAACACCGTAGTGCATTTTCTATCACTATGTAAAAGAAACCTGAGTCTTCCTTTCTTACTGAAAGCACTGTGATTTTTTTCCAAATATGCCCTCAAGCCATTCAGAGTACAGTTCACATCTGTAAGCACCTATTATTGTTTTGTTTCAATAAAAAGATCATTCTTCTAAAAGGTAGCCTGTGAGAAAAAACAAATACAAAATTTGCAAATGATCCTAAGAAGCCAGTGCTGGCGCCAAGGGGGGGCATTTGAAGGCATTGCCCCCCCTAGCGAGTCGCCACGCCCCCCCAACACACTCTAGTGTCGCTCATATGAATATAGTTCACGATCGATAGTGCCCCCCCCATAGACAGTTAGTTGCCAGCCCGGTAGATCCGCTCTGACCTCGGTCCTGAGAGAAGCGTAGATTTATTGACAGAAATGGTTGCATTGAAAGGGTTTTTATGGAGCCGTCTCTCCAAAGAACCCTTTTGGCACCTGAACCCTGAGGTTCACCCTCAGGACTATTAACTCAGTAGAAACTGTGGTCTTCACTTCCACCTGCAGCAGTAGAAGGCAGGAATGCCAGGATTCTGTGTGTGGCCTTCATCTCCTGCTGGTACTCTGCCACAGAGGCATCACATCTTCCTTAACTGTCTGACTGGCTTAACCATTACCTGCTCTGAGGCCAAACTATGGCACGTTGTCACGTTCACTAAGAAAGCCATCAGCTGAACACGCTGGTCAAATCCAGGATGAAGCCCTGTATTGACAAGATTGCTGTTAACCTCAAGCAAATTAGCTGCCCCACAAAACCCATTAACTGCTCCACAGCTCAATATAGAAAAGTGCCCATAAAAACCTGAGCCAGCAGGTAAAGAGCTTCTTTCCTGGTGCTGTATCAGTCTTTCTGGGTGCTTTTTACATACATTATCTTTTTGAGTACCACGTCCAGATGTGATTGTTAACTTGCCTGACTTGGTTATTTATATGAAATGGTCAAAAGAAAAAGATAATGTTCTTTTATATTAAATGCTTTATTAAAACATGTCAATGTACAGACTGAATTACATGTCAGTAACTCAAGTATGTACTTTATGCAACCAATAAAGTAATTTAAAAATAATAATTTCCTATCACCACTGCCAATAGCGGTATTAAACGCAAAAGGTAAAGGTATCACAGTTGAAATGGAAAGGCCATAGTGAATCCACTAGCGGAAATTAGCATCATCAAAGTGGTGAAATATGAATAAACAAAGTAACTTGTAAAGTAAAGCTTTCTGCAGTAGACAGCTAGTGCAGGATTAAAAAGTGTGGCAGGAATATCTCACACTTGACTGTAATGTGAGTGGAATGACTACAAAATCTCACATTTTAATGTTTTGTCCATATTCAGTGTGGTGGCTATACAATCAAGGGTCTAAAGTAAAGTGGCCCCAAATAGTCATGCGTGAACACACAGTGTGAACTCCTTTCTCTGCATTTAACCCATTCACCGATAGAAGCAGGGGGAAGCACAGGCTGTGCTGGGATTCAAACCCACAACCATCTGATTGCAGAGACAACTCCCTAAACTCTAGGCCACCAGCTGCTACCTGAGAATTCTAGAAGACAACATGATGACCAAGACAGTTGAAAAACACGCATTGCCCAAGTTCATGATGTACCATTATACAAAGTGCAGTCTCAGACAGATTCTTGTCACATGTGGACAGAATATTCCGACTTTGTGTTTTGTTGTTTTGTCTTTCCATCTGTTTTCTTTTATTGTGTTTTATTGTTTCACAGTTTTTTTTTTCTTTTATTGTTCAGTGTTGGCTAATGTTAATCTGATTATATTTTATTCTGTTTCTGTTCGGATTGTATGGCACCTTGTGTAAGATTTACATTTACATTTACAGCATTTAGCAGACGCTTTTATCCAAAGCGATTTCCATTCCCTAACTACAGGGGGCAGTCTCCCTGGAGCAACTTGGGGTTAAGGGTCTTACTCAGGAACCCAGTGGTGGTGTACTGAAGGTAGGATTCAAACCCATGACCTCTTGGTCCAGAGGCAAGTATCCTACCCACCAGGCCGCCATCACATTTGTCTTTAAATGTGCTGTGTAAGTAAAGTCAAATTGTTTATGATTAAATTTCGTGATTATCAGTGGGTAGGCATGTCAGGCAAATTGGAAATGCTCCATTCCACTTGAGATGTGATTGTCTGTATGTGTGCCTGTGTGTCTGCCCTGCGTGGGGGTTTCTGTGCTTCAGCACCCCCCTCCCCTAACCCTCCACATGACCCTAATAAGAATAAGTGGCTTAGATAATGTATGGATAAATAGGTTCTAGCTGTGACTGTGATTTCCTCTCTCTTTCTCTTTGTGTGTGTGTGTGTGTGTGTGTGTGTGTGTGTGCCAGGGATGTGGTGCTGAAGCTGTTACAGTTTGAAGCATCCACAAATATGGCTGACAGTAAAGGATGTTTCCCTTTACACCTGGCTGCCTGGAGGGGGGACGTGGACATAGTCCGGATCCTCATACATCATGGACCCTCCCACTGCAGAGTCAACGAACAGGTATACACACACACACACACACACATACACACAGAGACACAATACAGTTACTGTTCAGTGTTCATAAAAATAACTATGTGTTGTTATTCTACCAGAACAATCAGTCATTATCAAAGAGCTTTTTTGTGTTGTGTGTGTGTGTGTGTGAGTTACTGTAATATGTCATGGTGTACGTACTGTTTTGTAAGATCTGTAAATTACAACTCATGGTTGAAGAAGCTCTTTAAATAAGATAATAGAAACATAAATTCTTGTTGTCTCACATACACAGATGCAAATACACACACACACACACACACACACACACACACACACACACACACATTCATATACACACACACACACGCACATATACACACACACACACACACACACACACACACACACTCACAGACACACACACACACACACAGACATACACACACACACACACACAGACACACACACACACACACACACACACACACACAGTGGCTCAGCGGTTATTACATGGCAAGAGATTATTACAAGTGTGTGATGGACTCAATGGTGTGTGCATTACTAATATCTAAATATTACGCTCATGTTCTTATGAACTGTTACTGCCATTAAATCGCTGCTGCAGTTTGTTGCCCTTTTATAAGCCTGTAATTTATGCCTTACTGTTTTATAGTTATTTCCACAAGACATATGCACTAAAACACAAACACACACCCACTCACACGCTTGGTCATAAATAGAAAGGTAATAGAAAAGGCTGTACAGAGTGTATTGCGTTTGTGAACTCAATTAGCTGAGTAGCCCAGAGATATTTGTCTGTTATAAAAAATTTACAAATACTCACATTGTGTGCCTGCATATGTTCGTGTTTACATATGAATATATGTGCGTGTATGTCTTAGTAATTATATGTGTGTACATCTGTGTTACATGATGCTGAATCAATTCACCCACTCAATTCATATCCAATGCAGAGAGCAGTGGGGCAGAATATTAAAATAGAAAACTCTTGCCACCCAGAATTACTGATTATCCTTCTCTCAGCACTCTGTAGCACTAGAGAGAGGAAAGAGCGGGGCCACTTAGGACAGACTGGGCCACTTTAGGAGATGAATAACTGTGATTTTGCTTAAAATGGCATATCTCCACTCAACAGAAAGCTTTTGATATTGCCTACTATTACAACTAGTGGTCTTTCTGTTCTCTTTCACATAGATTCCTCTACTTAAAATGTAATCAATCAGGCATGTCTGGTGTCTAAGGTTTGCTTCCTTAGCTTTGCACTAAAGCTATGAGGTTAATGCAGCAAGAAGTAATGGAAGCTGAAATGGAAACAGTTGTCATACAAACCGCACACCTACATCATCACACACGAGCCAGGCCTTGTTAAGTTATTACGTAATCACAGAGTTGATTATTTGCTTTCTGACACTGTATGACAAGGCTGTTCCAACCATAAGTGCACCTGATTCTTCAGACAGTTGATCAGGTGAGCTCCTGCTTGTTTAAGATGAAATCATTCAGCCACATTTGCCCTTTGTAGATAAGACTGCTTGCTGTATTACATACACTATAGTATGGACAAAAGTATTGGGATGCCTGACCATTACCCCATTACACCACTTTCATGGCATTCAAATACAGACTTTAATATGGAGTTAGTCTCCCCTTTGCAGCTATAACAGCTTGCACTTTTCTTGGAAGACTTTCCACAATATTTTGGAGTGTTTTATGTGGGAATTCGTGCCCGTTCATTCTATAGAGCATTCATGAGGTCAGACACTGATGTTGGACGAGAAGGCCTGGCTCACAATCTCCGATCCAGTTCATCCCAAAGATGCTGGAGTGGGTTGAGGTCAAGTTCTTCCACACCAAATAATCCAACCATGTCTTTATGGATCTTGCTTTGTGCACTGGAGCGCAGTCATGCTGAAATAGAAAAAGGTTCTTCCCCAAACTGTGTCCACAAAGCTGGAAGCATGGCGTTGCCCAAAATGTCTCAGTATGCTGAAGCATTAAGATTGCCCTTCACTGCCTAGCCCAAATCCTGAAAAACAGGTGTGTCCCAATACTTTTGTCCACATAGTGTACTTTAATCTACAAACATGAACTAAAGTACTTTACATAGGGCTGCTGAGTGGCAATCATTTAAGAGCACTTTGATATGATAAGTGGCAAAACTGATTTATCGTTGTTCATTCGTAGTTCAACCAAACTGAGCACTTGAGGCAGATTGCCTCTGACCTTTAACGGGACCTGTGATGTATAACAACTTTTTATAACCGGCTTTTTTGTCTTCTTTTTCTCTCTTAATGGTGGACTTCCATGCACAGGCTTCACAAATAACTGTCATTACTGTTTATTTGCTGGTTAGCTTTGTAGCCCCATTACAAAAGCAAGACAAGAGTAAAGTGTGTACATTTGATTTTTGGACAAACCCTATGAGAAAGTAAGTAAGAGAAGTAAAGTTTTGTAATAAGCGAACACACCACCGTACACTGTGAACAGCACAAAATTCTTCTCTGCATTTAATCCATTCACATGAAATGACTTTCTGATCGCACCAGGTGCATTTAAAACATGTGAAGTTACTTGACATGATGACTGATGATTTCTTTTGATGACGGGGAGATGGAAGATGAAACTTTTTTTTTTTTTGTTACCAAGAGAACGATCTGGACAGGAGAAAGGCTGGTGTGTTGGTTACTAAGCAGAAGATGAATCTGACTGGATCAGAGCCAGTAGTTCAGGCACAGCTGCTAATTATGTGTGGGGAGGGAACAGAGGGACATTATTTTTCTGTTATTAAGATGTTTTTCACGATCTGAAACACCACCCTCTACTTGCAGTCACCCTACTCTGTGATCCTGTTCATACTGCATGTTTGGACTTGCTTCATGGCTGGGTTATTATATAGAATATATCCAAAAGTCTTAGCCAGTGTGTTGTGAACTTCGGTTAATTAACAGCTAATAATAAAAAAAAAATAGAAAATATCACTTGTACACTCACTTTTTTAATCAGTCCGTACATAGGCAAGTGTTTGCATGTGTACATTTAAATGGTCTATCTTAGAAGTAAGCGGGTGGTATGGCAAATAATGTATTTGTATATATATATATATATATGTATTTATAGAGCATTTATGAGGTCGGGCGAGAAGGCCTGGCTCACAATCTCTATTCCAGTTCATCTCAAAGCTGTTGGATGGGGTTGAGGTCAGGCCTCTGTGTGAGTCAGTCAAGTTCTTCCACACCAAACTCATCCATGACTGTGCTTTGTGCACTGGGACACATTCATGCTGGAATAGAAAAGGTTCTTCCCCAAACTGTGTCCACATATCATGTCGTTGCCTAAAATGTCTTGGTATGCTGAAGATTGTCCTTCACTGGAAGTAAGGGGCCACCTGAATTGAATAATTAAGAGTTGTGTCCCAATACTTTCGTGTGTGTGTGTGCGTGTGTGTGTCTGTGTGTGTGCACGCGTGTGTGTATATATACACTACCAGTCAAAAGTTTGGACACACCTTCTTATTCAAAGTTTTTACTTTGTTTTTATTATTTTTTTACATTGGAGATTGATATTGAAAACAAACAAAATGATGAAGGAACACATGGAATTATGCAGTAAACAAAAAAAAAAGAGTTAAACAAACCAGAATGTTTTGTAATTGGACTGTTGTTTCTTTTTACTTAAGTTAAGTGGTTCTTGCCACTTAGTCGAATAGGGTTCCTAACAGTGTACTATCACAACTGATGATCCCAAACACATTAAGAAGGCAAGAAATTCCACTAATGAACTCTTGATGAAGAACACCTGTTA
>JBBIGA010003084.1:0-15800 GCA_037576975.1 Alestes dentex | reverse complement strand
ACAAACGAAACAGTTCTACAGTCTCAGAATAGAGTGCCAACACTTACATTTACACTTTTTTTACACAGCAATTATTTTACACATTTAATAAACCTGCCTTACAGAGCCTGTGCACTCTTCGGTCCTTACCAAGGTTTCCATCTTCGTCTCAGCGCTCACCCGTTTGCATCTTCATCTCAGTACTCAACAGTATTTCCATCTTCATCTTCATCATCTGGTATGTGTTGTTGATGATGATGTTTGGCGCCCCCTTGTGGACGCGGAAGTGTATTGAGGCCCTAGAGACGGTTGCTAACAACAGTGTCTCCAGAGTTTCTCTGTGTTCACCGAGTGCAAACACACCGGTGGCATTTTTTGACTTATTTGTCTCCTGTATTCAAGGTAAGGTGGACTTTGCACATTTATGCTACTACTGTTACATTTTTCAGTAATAGGACAATATATACTTCATTCCAGGTCTCACTTTTAGACAATATTAAGGTACCATTACTAATAATAATGATCAATAATTCTAATCATAAGTCTAAGTAGCTACTTTAATTTTGGTTTCTTTTCTTAAAATTACACTAAAGGGAACCTTTCACAGTATTCTCAGTGTTTAGCAGGAGGAAAGCACTTTATATACTTATATACTTGAAATAAATCTCATTATTTATTTGATATATTTCTAGAAATATAGCTGAAAGTGAAAAGTGTTGAATATCTCAGTATTCCTGCCCTACTGCTCCCTTTCTGTGGATCATTCATACACTATATGAACAAAAGTATTGGGAGACCTTACTATGACACCAACAGGGACTTTCATGACATTGCATTCAAATACATAGACTTTAATATTGCCCCCCCTTCTTTGCTGCTATAACAGCTTCTACTCTTCTTGGGAGGCTTTTCACAAGATTTTGGACCATTTCTGTTGGAATTTGTGCCCATTCATTCTGTAGAGCATTTATGAGGTCAGGCTCTGATATCGGATGCTTGGTATGCTGAAGCATTAAGATTGCCCTTCACTGGAAGTAAGGAGCCTAGCCCGAACCCTGAAAAACAGGTGTGTCCCAATATTTTTGTCCATATAGTGTTCTTATGAACCATCACAGCTCCTTCAGTCTCTTTAAAATGCGCCCATGTCTTCACAGAGGTTCTACAGTTTGATCTTGCCCTCATGCCACGTGGAAAATCAGCAATAAGTGTTCACTCAGACAGCAGCGATGCAGACATCCATGGAACTGGTATGCATTTAGAAATGTGAACACTGCAAAAGTTCAGAAGCAATTTCCACCGTAGGTTTGGAATTTAGTGCTTATGGCTGCAGATCAATCTGTAAAAATATTAATGCATGATTTCTGTGAAACTTCACGGGTTTGAAATCAAAAAAGAAAATTTTACTGTCCAGAATGATGGAGAGAGCTTTACAGCTGGGAGGACGTGTATAATATGAACATAGACAGAATGTGATGATTTGCAACTCATGTAAACACTATATTTAATTGAAAGTGGTACAAAGACAACATATCAGATGCTGAAACTGAGTAAGTTTGGTTTTTTGTTGTTGGTTTTTTTTTTTTTTTTTGAAAATTTATGCTCATTCCGAATTTGATGCCAGCCACACATTTACAAAATTGGGCATGTTTACTTTTAAGTTGTATCACCTCTTATTTTAACGGCACTCTGTGACTGTTTGGGAACTGAGGAGACCGGTTGCTGAGGTTTTGAAAGTGAAATACTGTCTCACTCTTGCTTGATATAGGATTTCAGCTGCTCCAGTTTCATGATGTGCCAAATGTTTTCAGTGGGTGACAGAGCTGGATGGCAGACAGGCCAGTTTAACACTCTGAGTCTTCTACTACAGACCAGTGCTGTTGTAATATGTGAGGGACGTGTCTTGGCTTTGTCTTGTTAGAGTAAGCAAGGCCTTCCTTGTAAAAGTTCAAAAGTAGATCCCAGACATGCAAGCTATCCATGCCATGGACCCTTATGCACATATGTTTATTTTTATGCTGCCTGAAGGCCCGAAGATTATGGCAATATTTCTCTTGCATACAAAGATTTCCTCGGATTCTCTGAATTTGTAATGATATTATGTACGTAGACGTACATATTATGTATGAATGGATGTAGTTTTACATTTAGAAACATTATTCTTAAATTGCAGCACTATTTGAATGCATTTTGAGAGTGGTCTTTCAGAGTGGTGAACCCCTCCTCATCTTTACTTATATATAAATGATTAAATACAGTTCTGAAAAAGTATACTTTTGCTGGTGTTCATAATCAGAAATGTACATACAAAATGTAGGTAATAACAAAACGTGTGTGTGTGTATGTGTGTGTGTGTGTGTGTGTGTGTGTGTGTGTGTGTGTGTGTGTGTGTGTGCCACAGCTGAGACAGAGATGGGTAAGCTGCAGAGGCATCTCCGCATCATGGAAAGGAATCGGCAGGCATACAACATTCATACGCAGGAGCTCATCCGAAAACAGCGGTCAGTAAGACAGTCAGACAGCACACTACCTCTGATTCACAGGCATCTGGGAAATGACTGTGGGTGTGTGTATATTTATGTGTGTGGTTTTATATATATAACCAAATATTTCTTGCAAATCTCAACTAAAACATTAATGTAATCAAATCAAATTTAAAACAAAGCAATTTGCTACTGCAGGGCATTCATGTTTTATTTAGTTTGTTATAGAAAAACAAGTTATGTTGGGGCAGCGTGTGTGGCAGAACCATTATAGCAGCTGCAAAGGGGGACCAACTCCATATGAAAGTTTATGCATCTGAATGCAGTGTCATTGAAGTCCCTGTTGGTGTAATGGTCACGCGTCCCAGTACTTTTGTCCATATAATATAAAGCTGTGATTAAAAACTGTAATTAAAATGGATTCTTCTGTCATTGTTTTGTCAGAAGTGTTTGGACAGTAGTAGTGACCTACAAAGATGTCAAAGGCCACACGGACATGGGTAATTCTGAAAATGATTTTTTTTAATGCGTTTTGGCCATTCATCCACACGTAAACTGCATTTGGGGTCAGTGAAAACGGGGGTGTTTGAAAACTCCGGCCAAAGTGGCGATTTTTGAAAAAGTTTCTGCGTTTACGTGTGGACCAGAAAAACGAAGATTTTGAAAAACGGACCGTTTCGCGTCACAGTATGCGCCGTGTTTACATTAGGTTTTCATCTATGACGCCCGACGTGTACAAAGTACTGCTGCTCTCAACCCTGTTAGAAGTTTAGGCATATTTATACAGTAGTTTTTTTATTGGAAAATGCCTTTTTCTGCAGTTTGCAGAATGCTATCTGAAGCTAGGAAGTATCAGCACTGTCCAGAATCACCACAAGCTGTAAGCATGGCACGATCTGAAGTAGCCTATGCCCTGCTTCAAGGTAGCATTTCTCAGTGTTAGAACCTGACTGTATAAACTGACTCTATATTCCTAGGCTCTTCTCATTTAAATAAAATATATTTTTCTGATTATGCATATTTGCCCATTTCTCATCATTATCAGCATTATAAACTGACTATAAACTTAAAGGTAGCATTTTTCGACAAGGCAACACGGACTGTCTTTAGTAATGACGTCCCCCCCAAGGCTTCTGATTGGTCACCAATGTTGTACGGTTTAAGGTAATATTGCCACCTGCTGCCTTGGCATGCTATTGTCAGCCTTTTTTTGCGATTGCGTGTGGACGGAGATAATTTTTGAAAACCTGCTCGTGAAAAATCTTCAGTTTTCAGAAATACCTGTGTACTTGTGGACGTGGCCTAATTGTCTCAACTCTGGTCCAGGTGGCCTCCAACTTTTCACATTGAGGTGTTTCCACTGAAATGAACTTGCTGGATGTTACTCAGTGCTGTGATGATTGCCACCACCTTTCCTTATTTTTCACACAAACCTGCGTTGGGGGTTCAGCAGCTAAGAAGGGGTCTCTAATAGCTCGTACACTGCTGAAAAATCATAGTCATGCGTGAACACACCACACCATAGCACACAGTGTGAACAGTGTGAAATGTTTTCTGTACATTTAACCCAATTAACCAATTCATCAAGTGAAGCAGTGGGTTGCCACCAACCTGCGGAGCAGTGTGCAGGGATGGTACCTTGCTCAAGGTAACCTCAGCAGTCTTGAGATGCAAACCCCCATCTTTCTAACACACACACACACACATATATGCCTATATTTGTATATATATAATCATTTTCAGCAGACTAGTATTCACTCCTCACATCAGATCCCGCTGCTCTGGAGATGTTCTGACCCAGTCGTCCAGACATCACAGTTTGGCAGTGACAGCAGTGTTCCCTTTAACAAAGTTACACAGCTGCAGTTTGAATATTTCTGGTAAAACTCAACTTACACATTAATGTAATAAAAAAAATATTAGCAAAGCTATTTGCCCCTGACAATGCATTCACGTTTTATCTATCTGTTATAGAAAAACAAGTTTCCCTCCGAGTCCAGAGCATGGGGGGCGGAACCATAATAGCAGCTGCAAAGAGGGACCAACTCCATATTAAAGTCTATATATCTGAATGCAGTGTTATTAAAGTCTTTTTTGATGTAATTTTCAGGCGTCCCATTACTTTTGTCCATATAATATGTCGGCGTTAAGTAAATAATCTGTTAATAAAAACATATAAATGATGTACATGAGGATGCACAAAAGCCATTTTGAATGACAGGGACTCTGTGTTGTTCCACAGTGTGGAGATAGAGAAGCTGGAGGAGAGCAACGAGGAGCTGCAGAGGAGCCTGCGAGTGTCCCAGAGCCAAACACAGAAGCAGAGCGACAGCCGGGACATCCAACAGCTGCGGACTCTCCTGGCCCAGCGAGACCAGCTGGACGAGCAGCTGGAGACAGAGAAAATTAGCCAGGCGGAGCTGGAGCAAGAGGTGATTTCCGGCCAGTTCACAGTCACTCTTCTACTCATCAGTATCCACTATTTACAATTCAAATATATTCTCATATATATTCTCATAAATCAGAGGTGAAACAAAAGCCTATCTCAGCTGGCAGTTCTTTTGATCATATCATAAGTCTGTTGTTCTAATAATTACTTTAAGGCATTCATATGATGTGATGCCAAACCTGGAATGATCCTAAATGTCTCCTATTCATCAAATAAATGTCGGTGTCTAACATTAAAAATTAGTTTTGATCCAGTGTTAACAAATGGTGGAAACGTAAAGCCACCAGTTAGCATTGTGTGTTTGCCTAGATCACCACAGGCTCACCTCAAACCATGTTGCTTAACAAACCTGCTGGTTTCTGACACTGTATGACATATACAAATCTGGACATAAGTTGCATAACTACAAACAATATTACAAATTAAACTATTTCTTTAACTGATGTTCATTTTTTGGTTCTGTTTAATATCTATATTTGTTCGTACATGTTCTTGTGTTTTATTACTAGACATTAAGTATTGAGAAGAAACTGGCAGAGGTGAGAAAAGGAGAGGTCAGTGCATCCAGTAGTGAAAAGTCTCTGTCCCAACAAACCCAGAAGGCCACCCGCACCTTGGAGAATAAGCTGGACCGGGTGAGCAGGAGCAGGACAGCTTGTAATGCTGCACAGAAGTCAGAACCATGACATATTTGGTTGCATCTTCAGGGCCAAAGGAATTTTAATATGTGCTTTTATTAGGAGCTTGGAAAAAAATTACATTATATTACAGTTATTTGACTGATGCTTTTATCCAAAGTGACTAACAATATGAGGACATATTCAAGTTCAGGACAGTGTGAGAACCAGAGTAGAGTATTAAGTGCTAAATCTTTGTATTGCAAGGGCATTGGAAGAGGATGTGCTCTCTGATTAGATGAGTCTTCTGGAGGTTTTTGTACCTAGAGAAGGATTCTGCTGCTCTTATCGGTTTAGGCAGCCTCACAAAAGAGAAGAATCTGGACTGGGTTTGCCTTGTGTGTAGGAATGGCAGAGCCAGCTGATGTTTCTTAGAGGAGCGAAGAGAGCGAGTAGGTAGACACAGATGTCACTTTGTTGGCAAGAGTTAGTGACTTGAACTTAATTCAGTCAGCCATGGATAGCCAGTGAAGGTCAATCAGCAGTGGGGTGACATGCAACCTTTTCGGTTGGTAAAAAGCAGCCGAGCTGCTGCGTTCTGAACCAGCTGTTAGGGTCCTACCATGCAAGCTGGAAGTAGTGTTGTTTTTGGTGGCTGGTCTTAATTTTAGTTTTAGTCTAGTCTTTGTGTCAAGCTGTCATTTTAGTTTTTATTAGTCTTTGCATTTACATTGCGTCTCATCTCGTTTTTGTCACGTGATAAATGTTCGTTGATGACGATATTTAGTCATTATTTTTATTATATGAAAGCAACACTAGCTGGAGGACCCACTAGGATGACATAGCAGTAATCGAGGCGAGAGATAACCATGGCTTGTAGCAGGTGTGGCATACTAAGTCAGGTATGGCCTGATTTTCCTGGTGTTTTATGAGGTGAAGTGACATATACTTTTCTTACTTAATCAAAAGTTAACAATCACAAACACTACTACAAACAAGATCTGGTACACATATATAGCTACAACCCCTGACTGGCTTTCTCTCTTTGCTATGCCCCTGCAGGCCCTTGTTCGCTTCAATGAGCAACTGGCCAAGAATAGCCAGCTAAGAGAGGAACTGGAGACTCTGCGTGTGGAGAGGGTCCGCTTCCAGCAGCTGCATCGCCGACTGGACAAGGTCAGAGGGCACTAGGGGGTTTGGTGATGTCCAATAGTCGAAATATTTGGCCTTTATGTATTAATGTCTATTTTTTTTTCCTCTCAGGAGCTTCAGGAAACCCGGCGGGAGATTGGTGATGTCATCAGCATGTCAACAGCAGCTTATGATGCCAGGTGAAAGAAATTCACTTCATATGTTATAAAGTTTTAGGTGTGTTGAGCCTTTTTAAGGTGTTTAGCGGTGCCTATTTTGTAATTTACATTATAGAATAAATACATAATTGATTGTGTAGTTAGTTGTATAATTAGTTACATTTACATTCATACCATATTCTGTATTGATAGGTTTGAGTCTGTACTTTTGTTTCTGATGTTTGTGTTAAAAAACGGGGCAAAAACATGTTAAAAATGTAACTGTAAAATGTAAACAATAACTAAACAAACAAATCACTATTATATTAAACTAAATATAATGAGAGGCTTATGAAGGTGTATACATAATAGAGGACCTAATAAACTTGTGCTTGGCATCACAAATCATTTCATATGACATTGTGAGACTGTGTTTGCTCCTCATCTGAACTCATCTGTTGTGTGTACATGTTTGTGCTCTTCACAGAGTGGAAGCCCAGTCGAAGATGACGATGATGAAGGAGAAGGAAGTGACGGACCTGGCGCAGTATAATGCTGAGGTGAAGGAGCTGGAGCGGGTCATCGCCCATGAACACCGCCTCAAGGAGTTCATGACCACCAAGTGCAATGAAAGGAGCAGCCAAGAGGACACCCGGGACCTCAGCCACAGACAAGGTGAGAGGCAACCAAACACAATGAAATGGATCAGCATGTGGAATTGGAGGTTTTTGAATGCCACTGTGTCAGCTGTGAGTGGCTGAGAAGTGTTTAGTTACTATAAAACCACTTTACATTTTGAATTCACTATTTTTGTGTTTAGACCTACCCACTTACACTAAAGTTATAAGCCCAGTCTGCTTCTTACAATGCAGTCAAGCGTTTGTTTATCAATTTAAAAGGCACAGTAAAAAAATGTATCCTGTTTAATTAAACCAGTTCTATGGGGCCTCCCAGATGGTCCACATTTTTGCTCCAGCTTAATTCACAATGCATTTGGATGGAGCAAAAATGTGAACTGTCTAGGCGGCTCTGAGTAACGGTTTGAAGGCCGCTACTATAAGGGATAAAAAGGTCGGAAATGGCTGGTTTAGCATATTGGGTACTAATGATCCCCTTGGTCTTGGGTTTGATTCCCCTGCCTGGGCAAGTAATAAATCAGTAAGAATAATTGAGGCAACACACCAAATGATCTGATTTATATGTTTATAGTGTTCTGTCATTAAATATGGACACTATGACTTTGACCGTGATAATGGTAGAAATGAAGGAACAGCGGAGGACTGAGTCTGGGGAGGAGACCCTGGAGACTGTTGAGGAAGTTTTCCAAAAGATTCAGAAAGTGACAGGCGAGGAAGACTTGGCAATGCTGGTCACCAAATTCATCCAGGGTGAGCTCTCTCAAATCTGTTGTTTAAATTTTTTTGGCTAAAATATTATTTCTGGGTTAGTCTGTGTACAGTCTTTTGGATATCAGGTAAAGTTTCTGCAATTTGTTATTGTTGTCTCTGTGTTGCAGTCGAGGACAAAAACTTTGCTCTGTTTAATTACGTGAATGAACAGAACACGCAGGCCGAGGCTTTGAGAGATCAGATCGATCAGGTCAGTCTTGCACAACTGTAGCAATACAGTGTTTTCAAGTTCTTTATCTTTGCAGTACTGATCATATAACACATTTATGCTAGATCCATCTTTGCTGCTTTGGTTTGACGAACTCAGTTGTCATTTTAAAGCACTGCATTGTTTTGATTCAAATCACTTCAAATTTAAAGCTGCATTACACTAGTCATCCATAAAAACTGATTATAGTTTATTTTATGTTTGTGAGACAGGTAGACCTAGTAGGCCTGGAACTTATGGTGAGAGTTGTTTTGGAACAGAATGGGTAGAATAATTAACACTATATGGACAAAAGTATCAGGACACCTGACCAGTACACCAACAGCGACTGTAATGACTGCATTCAAATACATAGACTTTAATATGGAGTTGGTCCCCACTTTGCAGCTATAACAGCTTTCACTTTTCTTGGAAGGCTTTCCACAAGATTTTGGAATTTCTATGTGAATTTGTGCCCATTCATTCGGTCAGGCACTGATGTTGGATGAGAAGCCCTGGCTCACAATCTCTGTTCCAGTTCATCCCAAAGGTGTTAGATGGGGTTGAGGTCAGGGCTCTGTGCAGCCAGTTCTTCCACACTGAACTCATCCAACTATGTTTTTATGGAGCTTGCTTTGTGCACTGGGGCACAGTCATGCAGGAAAAGGACCTTTCGCAAATTGTGTCCACAAAGTTGGACGCATGGTGTTGTCCATCACTGGAAGTAAGGGGCCTAGCCCAAACCATGAAAAACAGGTGTGTCCCAATACTTTTGTTCATATACTGTATCAATAAATCAAATCCTGGAATGTATGCATGGAATAGATATGGATTTTATACAGTGAGATGTAACATTGGTAAAATCTCCTGGGCCTATAGTTATAAAAAATTAAATATATAAGTGGACCCACAGCCCAGATGTAATTACCCCCACCAACACCTACATTCACCGGTACCATTACATCCACATTGGCCATAACCAAAGTCTAAAGTGGCACTGACTAACTGAGTGATAGTCTTTCTCTGTCGCTGAATACTGATCCAGACCAAGGAGGAAATGGAGAGGTTTCGTCTGGAGGACCTGCAGCGGGAGCAGGAGTACCACACAGTCCTGAGGGAGAGGGAGCAGCAGCAGAAATATGCTGAGGCTCAGGCTTTGGAGTACGAGGCCCAGGGTGACGCCATCAGCCAAATTTTGGACCAGATTAAGACAGGTAGAATGAAGGCTAATGTGAAATGTGTAAATAGATCGTCTTAGACAGTCTATTAGGTATTAGGTATTAGACAGAGTTCCATCACTTTAAAGCCCAATACTGGCAGAGCTTGATATCTTTCTTGCCAGCACTCGGGATTGGGCATGCTGACCTTAGGATTCTGTGAGAATCTCGCCCCATACAAAGAGAATATCTTGAAATATGGTTTAAAGTGTCCAAATTATATGTCGAATAAATTGTAAATACATTTAAACAAATTAGTTTTTATTTATTTGTAATATTTGTATTTTTTAAACAAAACATAATACCTTTTGTTAAGCATGAAACTATATTAAAATAAGATTCATATTTATGACATGAAATGCAACATATAAAAGTTTACATATCATGAAAGTCCTTTTATAGCTGTACATGTTTCAGCAGGGAAGCATCTCACTAATACAGTTAAAGAAGAAGGTTCTGTTTTGTGAGCAATTTAGGAATTCTTCTACTTTCCCTACACAACAGTATCAGATTTTGCTACTGTATACTGCAGTGTGTGTGTGAGCGAATGGTGTGTTTGTGTGCGCCCTGCAATGGGCTGGCGCCCCACCCAGGGTGAATCCCTACCTCGCGCCAGTTGACCCCGGGATAAGCTCTGGGTACCACGACCCTAGTAAGAATTAAGTGGTTACAGAAAATGAATTAGTATATTGCATATTTACATTTGTCACTAAGTTTCAATTGTTACATTTACTAACATGCATTGATATACAAAAGTAAGTGTTATTTAAAAATGAAAATTAATGAGAGGCAAAACTGAATTAGAATGAAAGAGAATAAAACTTGTTATTAAAGAATGTGTGGGTGGCACAGCGATGCATTGGTTTAAGCATGATCTAATTTCTGCATAACTCATTATATGAGATGTAAATAAAACAGTGAGTGGTTTAAAATGAAATGATTAATTGTAGAGAAAATCACCTACGGATTTTTTTAAAGTGATGGTGAGAGGAACCGGAGTTACAATGACTGACATAAATATGTACATTTTATTAACCATCAGAAACATCCAGTGAACCCACATGTCTCTTCTGATTTTCTTCATGAACTAATAATAATAATAATAATCTTTATTTATATAGCACTTTTCAAAAACAAAGTTACAAAGTGCCGTACAAAATCAAAGTAAACAAAATTAAGATGTAAAGGTCATTAAAAAAATAATATAAAATATATCAAAATATATTGAAGCATGTATAAACAGAATAAAATTGGTTCTAGAACTGACCCTTGAGGTACCCCTTATTTAACCGGAGAAAATGAAGATGTGTAAATGTTTACAGAAACACAAAACTTCCTATTTGACAAGTAAGACAAAAACCATTGTAAGGCTGTACCAGATATTCCCACCCGATGTTTTAGTCTATGCAGCAGTATGCTGTGATCAATTGTGTCAAAGGCTGCGCTAAGATCAAGAAGTCACATATTGGCTGAAGTTGAAAGATGTAACAGTATTTAGGAAATCTGTAGCACAAACATTTGTGGAGTCATCAACATGAAAATTAAAATCACCACAAAGAACAACTCTGTCATAATTTAAAATGAGTAGAGAGAAATTCTTGGAGTTCAGCTAAAAAGCAACCTGTTGGTTTAGGGTGGCGATAAATTATAGCAAATAAAATGATGTTTAAATAGCGATACATACAAAAAAAAATAATCGGGGACTATTTTCCTTATAACACAAGTTGCATACATCTCAGCCAATAATTAATTTAAAAATACACATTTTAGGCTTTAGCTCAAAACCAAAATCACAAGAGGTCTTGGGCATCTGGCGATTCATTTATATGTTCTAGACAGCTTCTAGAACACACTGGACATCTGGTTCCTGTTACCACCACTGTGAACAAGTTTCTCTTGAACTGATCATTTCATGTTTGAAGCACTCTAAATGACTCTGTTTGATCTCATCAACCCAAATTTTGAAAAATCAGTTGAATTCCCCTTTAAGCACAGATGTACTTTTGATAGAATCAGGATGCAAAATGCAGGACTCTAGCCCCCCAGCCCCACATCAACAAATACTTTTTGTTTTGTTTAGTGCCCCCTTCCCTCTCATACCCAAAATAAAAATCAGTTCTTTTCTATTTTTATCCAACGAAAAATTTTATGGGGGTCCTCAAGTGCTACGAAATATTTTGCACACCAGGGAGCATCTTTGTCGGCTGGAACTGTAGTACATTGGAGTAATTCCATGAATAAACTATAATATACTGTTTTACATATGTTGTATGTTTTGTTTTGTAGGAGTGAATAGTATACTTAATAAAACTGACTGCGGCCGTCCTGTGGTGGAGGATTCGTGGGGTTCTTCCTCTGGGATCAGAGACAATAACATCATGACCTACCTCAGGCTGGTGGAACAGAGGACCGATGAGCTGCTCACTGCACAGGCCTTTGCCAACTCCAAGGTACCTGTTCAATACAAATCTTCTTTACAGCCTTTGTTTTCTATGCCTTATTTCCCATATTATATTTCAGGAAGCTTGGGACTATATATATATATAAAAATAATATATTTTAAATGGTGTGTGTGTGTGTGTGTGTGTGTGTGCACTGGCGTACCTATGGCCCATCTTGGTACCTATGACCCTATTAGGGATTAAGTGGTTACAAAAAATAAATGAATTAAATGAATATTATATATGTAATTTAATAGGAGGAGGATTATGACCCAAAGGTGGCGGCTCAGTTCCTGCTTGGACAGAGTTCATCATTACAAGGAGCTGTTGGCATACAGCCTCATTTTCCTGGGTAAGCAGATTAAGGACTGATCCAAGAGCTAATTTTCACTGTAGCATGTGTTAATATAGGCCATGTGCATGCATGAAAGGAGTTAACTCTCCATTCCAGGAGGAGACTGTAGTCTATAATCATAGATAAAAAGCAGAAAAACAAAGACTGAGTGTTACAGAAAAACAAACTATCCTAGATGGTTTGCTTGCTGTGTTCACTTCCATTTTATTCTGATACACTGATTCATGAGACTGAACAGCTAGTTTGGTGGAATCCCTTTCACATTGCATAGTTTTTGTGGTGCAGGCCACACCACAAAAACTATGTAATTATCAGACAGTACTCTTTTGGGACGATGTTTGCTTTAATCCTGACAATTTAAGGGTCAGAATGCTACACATATGTGTGTTTCGGGTGTGCAATGTTCCAGGGAGGACTATGACACCGAAGATTCTGTAATCACAGATGAGGACGACCATCCTCTCACCCGCGAAGAACTTCTCCAGCGTATCACAAATGGGGTAGGAAGAAGCAGAAGCTAGAACTGTTCTCCACTTTTAAGCAGGGCCTGTTAATAGCAACCAGTACTGCAGTCCCACAGATTAGTGAAAATCCCACTTACAAAGCACTAATATACATTTTGGCTTTTTTACATTGTAATGAAATGAAATTAATGAAATGAAATTAATGCTGATGTGAGGATCATTTCTATAGATGCTAAACTGACAGTCATTACCTTCTCACTTTTCTAACTGCAAAACACCATCATGGTTAAAAAAAAAAAAAGTTAGAAGTATGTTCGGGGATACGCTTAGAAATAGCATGTAACAGCACAAAAAACTTTCTATGAAGACAACTGATTAAAGAAAATGTTAACAGCTGGCACACTTATCAGTAAGTAAAGCAGTTTAGGTAAAACCCACTGAAATTGTTAACCATGTTATTACCACAGATAAATTGGGTGATAGTATTCGTTTTTTTAGAATGTTCACAAAAGGTTTGCACTAGTCAGGCTGTACTGACACCAGGATACACACTACTGCAGTTTTTTCATGTGTGTTTTTCTGCAGGTTGTTCGTAAAGAAGGAGGGTTGCATGCTGGGCGGGGCAGAGAGACCAAGTTTACTAAGCCAACCAAAGAGCGCGCTTTAGAGATCTGAGAATCCAGCCCACTTGATAGAAAATTGTCTTAAAGCTGTATAAACCTACACAAACCCTTCTCAATCCTAACCCCTGGCTTAAAATCACTAATCAGTGATTTTGCAGTGCAGCAACATAACTCAAGAGGGCAACATATCCCTTAGTAGTCATTTGTAATGTCAAGGTACAGATCTGTCACTGCAGCTTATCAAAGTGCATGGATATCTCACTGTTACTCATATATACAATAAATGGCAAAGCCATAAGCAGTTGAGCAAATCACACTTCTTACTTTTTTCAATGTTTACAAAATATATAAATAGCTGTAAATTAATATGGTTCACATCAATATTTCCAGGTATTGTTCTCTTAAATACATTCAATGCTTTTCCAAACAATGAGTTATTTTTGAATGTGTATTTCTGTATCACAAAATAATTGCAAAACTTGCCTACCCTTGACTATTTTAAGGCTGCTATTCAAAGAACAAGGACAATAGAGGCGGTGTAATAAAGGGGGAATTCTAGTTATTTTTAAATGTGACAATAGAGAAGTGAAAATCATTACTTAAATGGGTTTATTTTTTGACTATACAATTTTAGCTATTATTAACATATATAGGTTGTTCAAGTAAGGGTTCACTGATTTGTCTGATTCTTTTCATTATAATTCAATCACTGAGAAGTAAATAAAGTCATTCTGGCTGGTGTGAAATAATGTGTTGTAGAAAAACACACTTTCCTTCCAGTGGTGGTGATAGATTCAGGAGGTGTAATGTCTACAATTCACCCATTTTATTATCCGATAGATTTATATTCAATGTTTATGATGGTAAAATAGTGATAAATATGAATAAAAAGTTTCCTGTGAGTACCATCTTCTGTGTACCTCTCTGCCATGAATAGCTTGTACAAAAATACATTTTAGGGCAAACCATTTCTTAAAACCACTGTAAAGCACTGGCATCAGATAATGTAGGCCTGTTTATATCTACTACATGCAACAGCTTCCTGTGAAGTGCATTAAAGGCTTTGGATGTTTGGTTCCATTCAGCACTACTGTGAACAATCCTAACTGAGCAACAATTTTACATCAGACCACAGGCTTTCTTTAACTGTTAACTGTTAAACAAATACGTCGCTGAAACCAGTGGTGTTTTTGGTGTTTGCTGTAATGTCCCATAGCTTAGCACAGCTAAGGAAATGCCAGAATCGTCACCTCAACTAAACCCTTAGATAAACATCAGTATCACCCTGCTGTTACACTATATGGACAAAAGTATTGGGTAACCTGACCATTACACCATACAGGGACTTTAATGACAACGCATTCAGATACATATGGAGTTGGCCCCCCTTTGCAGTTATAACAATTTCCACTCTTCTTGGAAGGTGTTGAATGAGGTTAAGATCAGGGCTCTGTGTGGGCCAGTCAAGTTCTTCCACACCGAACTGATCCAACCATGTCTTTATGGAGCTCTGTGCACTGGGACAGTCAGGCTTGAATAGAAATGTTTCTTCTCCAAACTGTGTCCACAAAGTTGGAAGCATGGTGGTGTCCAAAATGTCTTGATATGCTGAAGCATTAATATTGCCCTTCACTGGAAGTAAGGGGCCACCTGAACTCAGTAATTACGAGGTGTGTCCCAATACCTTTGTCCATATAGTGCATGGATGTGAAAGAAGGAAGAGAATAGAGCAAGTCCATGTATAGTAACGCGAGGGAGGAATCGAACAGGGAAGCCATGTGATTGAAGTTAATACACAGTTGATCTTCTAGGAAATGTTGAAAACTTAATACACCCTGCTGTGATGGTGAAAACGGATGAGTGAAGATAATCAGACAGAGCTGACGTGTTTCTGGCTGTGAAATCTGACCCCTCTCCTCACCCCCACTACTTCCACACGCAGGCTCCTCTGCACACGGCTCCACGACGTTGTCTTGGCAACCCTCCCTTTTATCACAACACAGGCTCATTTCCTCGTCCTGACAACGGCGCCAAGTCGCTTACCCACCGAGCCCGCCCACTATGCACGGGCTCAGCCAATCAGAGAGCTTCACTCATCGAGCCCGCCCACGCTACCGTGGCTCAGCCAATTAGAGAGCTCACTAGTCTGAAGTGACAGCTGTCTCTGCCTACCATGACTTTCACCATTCACTGCAGACCATGCTTTGCATGTCTTTTTCCCCTCTCTCTCTCTCTCTCTCTCTCTCTCTCTCTCTCTCTCTCTCTCTCTCTCTCTCTCTCTCTCTCTCTC
>JBBIGA010003055.1:0-15801 GCA_037576975.1 Alestes dentex | reverse complement strand
GACACTTAAATTTACCAGAAAATTCAAGGTATCAGCCTTTGTTTAGTTTAATTGTCATGTTGACTGTTAATGTTACATAGAACTTTAATAAAAGTTGCTCAGTGTTGGACATCTGTGTTCCTCTGGTGCATGTGTGTGATGTCATCACGACTTGAAAAAATCTGAAGTCGTTAATGCCCTACTGCAGCATGCAGCTATAGTGCAGTAATATACTTCTGCACACAGGGTAGGTCAGTGTCATTGGCATTAGTGTTCATTAGTATTCACCCTCAAGTGCTTTTATAAAATACCTTCAAACTGATTTTCTTTCCCTCTCCCACCTCCCTCCTTCCCCCTCATAGATGGGCCACGTTCGGCTGGGTGGCGGGAACACCCAGGGGAACGCCGTCGTTTCCCGTTTGACTCTCGGGGGGAGGAGGAGCGCAGTGGGGTCTATCGGAGAGCCCGCTCAGGCAGCGGCAGCGTGGAGGACGAGAGGGACAGTCTGCCTGAGTGGTGTCTGGAAGATGCTGAGGAGGAAACGGGCACCTTTGACTCATCTGGAGCCTTCCTGTCTCTCAAGGTGAGCTGAGAAGTGTAGGCAAGCAGTTGTGCAGCATCTCATGTTGTGTGGGTCCATGCATGGATTTCATTTTGAATATTTATCAACCAGTGTGGACATGACTATTCCAGTGTACATGCTTGTAGTTGATAGGGTTGCATCAGCTACACAAACACTTCTACTGTTACTCAGAAACACTGGACATTTTTAATAGGTTTTTGTGTTTTGTACTTCATCAGACATTAGAAGCTTGTTTTTGCTCAGTGCTTGTACTTACAGCTTTCTGGGTTCTTTTTCTGTTTTAAAATGCCTGCTTCAATGTATACACTATCCATTTGCCATAGAGCTCTGAAGACCTTTTTGTTCATTGTCCAATCAGAAAGCTCCTAAGGAGCCAATTCTGGAGGAGGCAGAGCTAGAGTTCCGCCCACTGGAGGAGTGTGAAGAGCACTCAGAGAAAGAAGACAGTGAAGGAGAGTATACCAAAGAGCCTGAAGGCAAGCAACTGACTGCCAGACATGAGGGTAAAGGATCGTTTAATTTATTTTAATAGTAATTTGTGAGTGACCTCGTTGTAGTGCCTGTAGATTTTGCTGAAATCTGAACTTTTAAGATCAGACATCTGATGCATTCCTGTTCTAGTAGAATTTATGATTTGCGTTTGATTTGTGCATAGATGGGGGTAAATCAGAAGAGACCTCTCCACCTGCTGCTCGCTTATCAACAACAGTCACTTCTCCCGAAGCAGCTGTGCCAGTATCCCTACCTTCCAGCCAGCCAGAGAGAGCAGAAGAACTTGAGAGACTGACAGAGAGGGCTACGGTGCCTGAAATCAGAGCCACTACAACTCCACTACACAAAACCCTCCCCACCTGCATTGTGGAGGCCATCTCCGTGCCGCACACCACTAATACACTCAGCACACTTACAGGTAATAACTAGCACTTCCTAAGTGAAATGGCATTCTGTTATTGATAGTGTACACATACACTCGCTTTGTAGTACCAATAGCAGAATATTTTTGATTAAAGAGACATACTAATAAACAGTAAAACCACAATGTTTAAGAATAGTATAATTACAGTATGAGGTAAGGTAAGGGAAGTGATGTTAGTGATGGCTACATATATCTTTGCATATGTCTCTTGTAACTAGTGGGCAGTATGGTGTAATTGTCTGTATGTAGTATTACATTTCAGCCTTGTTGCCCCTTCCTTCTTACTTTTTTTTCCCGCATTCAATGGTGCAGAATTTTGGTATTTCCTTATCCTGGCTTGCCTATAAATTCAATGTCTTTTACCCAAACAAATCTTTAAACTTACTCTTTTATTTCACGTATATAACACAAAGTGTTCATATAGTCTATACACGTTTATAATTAATTTTAGTTTTTAGTCCTTAATGAATTTTGGGCACATTCTTAATCCATTTACATGAATCTGTATTCAGCTGTACTCCTTGTTTAACTTGAAACTGAATGAGTGACATGTCTTTTACTGTTATATTCAATCTTGAAAATAATTATCAACTGCATTTGTGCTGTGTTGCAACAACTCAACTACAACAATGTGTGTTTGATTGTTTCAGATCTTCCTTCACCGTCCCCCTCAGCATTGCCCCCACAGCCGGTAGCCCCCCAGCCCCAGCAGCCCAAGCCTGTAGAAGTGCCTGTGACAGTGCCTGCTGCTCTCCCCTACAAGAGCATCATTGCTCCCATTGGCCAGCCTACAGCTATGCCCCCCGACACTGACGAGGACGAGGGCCTCAAGCACTTTGAGCAGGTGGGTCAAGGAGGCCTTAAGGCAGAGCTGTACCTCCGCCCCTGTGTCAGCCTCTCCGCAAAATGCAAATATCTTCTGGGCATTTCTGCACAAATACATTTTCATGCATTTTTGCTCATAAATTAAGAATAAATTATCCTTTGAGAAGCACATTGGCCTCCAGGAGAAATTCCCCTGATGCAACCTTTTTCATTACAATTGTGCAACAGATGCAGAAGTATCAGAAGATCCTGCCAGTGTGCCACGATATAGGGATTGGATTTTTTTTTTGTTTGTGTTTTTGTTTTGGCTTTTCTCTATTTACTTTTGCTTTCTCGCTCAGCGTAATCGTGCTCGGTTCCGAAATCTGTTAAGGTTTCTGACCAAATGGCACGACACCACCACCAAGGTTTTGCATAAACACGCTTTTTGAGAAGTGTGTGGTCTGTCGCTGCGTTCTTCAAGCCAGTTCTGGTCAGTAAGGCGCGTGGCAGGACTTTCTGAGGTGTAATTCCACTTCTGGTTTATGGACTGGGTTGTCTGTGTGCTTGTGTTACTGGGGGGTGCTTCAGTCTCAATTCACTTTCGGCTTTTTACTAAACATGTTTACCACAGGGTTTGTTGTGGATGGATACACCTTTATGATACTGGCTAGATCACTTCAATGATGGTGTTGAGTATTGGAAAAATTGTTGTTCAGTACCAAATTTTAGAACCTATGTCATCAGTCTTATTTGTACCAGTGAACTATTATGTGGTTATTGGCTTGTAATAGTGTTAACATCTGTTGACTGTTTAACAAGGACAAAAATAATCTCTAATATTAAACCTACACATTCATTGCGTTTATGTCAGATGACATTTTAAAGGAAAGTCAAAGAAAGATCTATTGTTCAGGAGTCAGTATCTAGGTCAAAGAAAGATTCGGGCCCCATTCACAATACAATATGGCCGTCAATACTGTGTGATTAAGTACAGTATAACAGAGCTCTTCTTTCTTGGTCTAAAACAGGAAGCGGAGAAGATGGTGGCATATCTGCACGATGGTGGTGTGGATGATGAGCATTTGGCTGCTAAGAGTTCAGAGCGACCCAAATCTGCGGGCCTTCCGCTGTCCCACGAGGCTGCACTCAAATGGTTCTATAAGGACCCTCAGGGAGAAATTCAGGGTGAGGTTATGCAGCTCCACAGCACATAAGACACCTTTTCAAATGCAAACAACAAATTTTCATTCTGCATAAGAAGCAATATGTTTTGGTGTTTACTGTCACAGTTGGAATAGTAATAACTAAAGAATACAGTGGGTATTGGAATGAATCACCCCTTTCAAAATATTCATATTTTGTCTGCTTTGCAGCCTGAAATGAAGACACTAGCAAACCTTTTTCCAGCTGGTTTTACTTAAACTTACTATATATTTCACTTGGATGTTATAACTCCTCCAGAATATAATAGATGGGTAAAAGATAACCCGCTGTGTCAGTACTTTGCGGCACCACCTTTTGCTTTAATTACTGCTTTGTGTCTGTTGCAATACTCCTCTACCAACTTTGGACATCTAGATGGTGCAGTATTTGCCCACTCCTCTTTACAGGACTGTTCAAGCAAAGTCAAATTGGATGGTGACTGTTGGTGGGCTGCAGGTTCCAAGTCATTCCACAGATTTTCTGGACTCTGACTAGGCTACGCAAGGACATTGTTTTTCTCCTTCAGCCACTGTGTGGTCAGTTTTTCTGTGACTTTTAGGTCTTTTTTTGCCATTTGTCATACGTGAACACACAACAGCACACAGTTGGCACAGCACAAACCCATTCTTCTTAACCCATTCACCAAGTGAAGAGATGGCAGCCAGGGACACAGCACCCAGGGAGCAGTGTGTGGGGACAGTACCTCAGATGTGCCACTAGTAGTCTTGAGATTTGAACCCACAACCTTATGATTGCAGGGGCAATGCCTAATCACTTGGCTACCCCAAAGTATCATTCTGCTTACTTGTTCCTGTCCACAACTTTATTCCTGAAATCTTTTGACAGTGCCTTGCTACCTATCAACTAATCAGGATTATTACATTTGATCAGAGGTGGGAAGTTATAAGTAACTTTTTGTGCCTTTATTTCAGGCTGCAAAGCAGCAAAATGTGAATTATTTTGAAGGAAGTGATTATTTATTACACCCACTCTACAAGTGTCAGGTGAGCTAGCAATAAAGGTTGTACTGTTAGTAACTCGTTTGTTCATTTGTGCTGTGTCTCTCATGTTGCAGGTCCATTCAGTAATCACGAGATGTCAGAGTGGTTCCAGGCTGGCTATTTCACCATGACCTTGTTGGTGAAGAGGGGCTGTGATGAGGGCTTCCATCCATTGGGAGAAATCTTTAAGATGTGGGGCAGAGTACCCTTTGCCCCTGGCCCTGTACCACCTCCCATACTGGTAATAACATAGAGAACATTTGTTGTTACATTGTATGTATGGCTGTACCAACAGAAAAGGTCCAAAATGGTTTGACATAAAATCTTAAGGTTTTGTTCCAACAGGGACAATGTATGTTTGTGTTGGTGACGTTCAACTGCTCTGTTACATTCCTGTAACTTTCTCTTACATTGGGCTTTGATTTCCTGTTTCTTCTGTTTTTCTGTGGTTGGCATTGATGATTTTATTTTTTTTTTTTTTATAAATCTTGACACAGTTTACAGTTCCTTTTAACCTATTGAATATTTTTGCGATTTATGTATATGAATGCAACTGCAAGTTAGGCACCAAGTATTTGACACCCATTTGGCTTAGGACAAAAAGAATCGAGTTAAAGTGCTGATTGTCAGACCTCTATTGTAAATAATACCCAGTAGTAATGGGCAGAATACTGTTTGAAATTCACCTTAAGATGGGAGTATCATAATAAGTCATAACGTACCATCAAGTGTCACAAATGGGCAGAGAATGCTTTCCAAACAGTAAAAACACTAAGCATTTATATCTTGCTAGCAACTGTAGCTTCTCACACACAACTACACAGACACTGCGACTTATACTGCAGCAAAGCTACACAATAACAAAGCAGTGGAGGCAGACTGTGAACCAGTAGGGTCTGTGAAACAGAAGTAACCCTTCAGCTGTGGTCAGCCTCATGATTAGACCTTGCTGGAATAAGCGTTTTCGCACAGCTTTGCGTATGACCATAAAAGCAAACGTTGCATCAAAATAACCGCCATGCTAACGGTTTGTTTATGAAAAGCCTCTAATCTAATAGAGGCCTCTGATCCTCTAATGATGAGGCAGCTCATACTCTGTCTAGGTGTGTAGCATACTTCGGTTTATCCTTAAATAATAGTTTTGCATCTTAATGAATTTGGTTTTTAAGGATGATGTTGAAAAACTAAAGGTTTTTGGGCTAAAACTACGCTTCAGGCACTTTTTAAATTTTCAGTGTTCGTAAATGATTTTCTTTCCAAAAAGAAAGCAGTTATGACATTTACCTGTTGTTCAGTTGTTTTTACTATTTTCCATGACAAACACTTTTGATATGTAATTCAGATATTAGATAAGGGTCTTTTAATAAAGTCCTATTTAACCAACACACATACTTTTGTTTTCTATTAGTTTTCCAAGAGGAACACAAACCTCTCAGTACTGTCATGTCTATGGAAACCTTGTACATTTTTTATTATCCTGTGATTCCACCTACTGCTTGTTTAACCTAATTTCATTCATCTGTGTAACAGCATTTGTGAGTGTACCTAAGTTGCTTACAATGTTCAGTTTATCTTGTGAAATTTCTATACAATTTTGTCCGTTTGTTCTGTCTGTATCTTTGTTTATCTTGGAAACTCCTGTGTCAACAAGTGTTTTGTGTGTGTTAAAAGGGAGATGCTGATCAGGAGAGAATAAAGAGGCAGCAGGAACTCAATGCTTTAAACATATATCAGCTTCAGCAGTTACAGTACCAGTACATGCTCCGGTAAGACGTCCATATTTTTAATTGGTTTTCAATATTTTTTTCTTTAAAAAAAAAAAAGAAGAAATTTTATTCTATTGAATTGCCTTTTCATAACGTGTAATTATAATGCTGTATTGCCTTTTTGTTAATGTTCTTTTTAGGTTTGCAATGATTGTTACTGTTGCAGTGTGCTAGCATGTTTTCAATCAAAAATACACTGGCCTTTTCTGATCATTTAAAATGTTTAAAATATATTGAATAATTAGTGTTAATTGCATGCTTTAAAATGACCGCAACATCCACATGGTTCACAGTAGAGTTTTGCAAAGATTCTGTGCTGAACTCGCATGAAGAGGATATGCAAACTCAGTTTCTGTCTTTCGACAATCACTGCAGGCAGCAGCAGTATGCTCAGGCTCTGGCTCAGCAGAAGGCCGTGCTCAGCTCAGCTGCTCCCCCAACACAGCAGCAACAGCAGCTCAACCTGCTCCTTCACCAAGCACTCAAGCTCAGGTTAGCCAGCTGCACACACTACTCACCAAAACAGTGCTCTTTACTGTCAGGAGACATGCATCAAGTGGGGTTTTCTGAGAGCATTGTGATTAATCGCAAAATTCAATAATGAATTCAAAAGTAGTGTATTGTGCACTTTTATTTTAAAAGTATTGATATATTAATAAAAGTGCAATAACATTTGGTTTGCAAACACTTTAAACAAATAAGGAGTTTTTAACAGTTAACACAGCTGCAGTTCAAATATTTCTTCTAAATCTCAACTTAAACATTAACATAACCAAATCAAATATAAAGCCAAAGCTATTTGCCACTGCAGGGCATTCATGTTTTAACAAGGTAGGACCATTATAGCTTTATAACCATTATACAGTATTTCATCAGGGTAGCACTAATCAATAGACTTTGCTGTCATTTTGGACTATGGTAGCATTTTTCGTCAAGCCTACATGAATCGTCAGAACACAGGTGCCCATGGTCTAGAGCCACAATCGTAACAGTGTGTCGGGCACCTTCTGAGCAACAGCAAGTTCAAATTAATACATCTGTTTTCTCTTTTTTTTTCTGAACATGTGCCAGCAGAAACACTTTTCTTTATTAGGGAGCAGCAGAAGCAGTCAATATGTTCAGTAGCGTGTGTCACTGTAAACTTGAGGTGAAACGGTCGAACACAGAAAAAATTAGTCGTTTAAAAAAAACTGCATTAACGGGTGATAAAACAATTGTCGGCGTTAAGTAACGTGATAACGCATTAATGTGATAACACATTAACATGCCCAGCACTGTGTGTGTTTGTAAATATATACCCCACTTTTACGCAGATCAGCAGTCAGGGTATCAGTCCAAAGTGGATTTATTTATTTTTTTTGCGCTTTTGTGACGTCCGGGCCTCGTCTGCCATGCCCCCTCGTCCTCGTGCTGGGTTGCTAAGCACCGCGCACAAGCATAATCCAGCACTATATAAAAAAATGACTATAGAAAAGAAAGCGTGTCTTTGGATAGTGAAATACCGCTGTACTCCGAGACGGGAGGTTTGAAAGTAGCCAATCCGAAAACGTTGTTTATTTCTCCTTGCTGCTGATTGATTGCTGCCCTGTGATACTGCAGACCAGAATTTCCCCAGTGGAGCATCTCGAGTGTTCCCGTATTTTTCATTTTGTTCTTCTCAAAGTCCTGTATTTTTATGACTGTAAATTAAATTACTTTATTACTGTATTTACCTGCTTATACCAAAGAAAACGACAGCGCACAGATTTACCATTACATTTTTTTTCTTTCTTGCTTTAACACTGACTTGCAGATTGTGCAGGTCACCGTGCTGTTTCTGTGTCTAGAGTGAAGTATCTCCACACGTGATGTGTGTCTGTCACCTCTTCTACCATGTCTCTCATCTCGTTGTGGTTGTGTGTTTATATTCCCCTCTACGTGCCAGCGTTACCGCCTTTATGAAGTGACTAGAATTATTGGAACGCGTGTTAATGTAAGCCAATCAGGGCAGACATTGCGTTGTCTACACAAGCATGCACACACAGAGAGGAAAAAAAAAATTAATAAAAAACATGACTTGTTGAGTTCTCTCAGGGGGCATCGACTTGTGCATTCTGATAATGCCGAGAGAGAGAGATTTATATACATATATATAAATATAAAAATTAGTGTGTGTATATGATGTATTTAAATGCACATGTGTATGTGTATATATTCAATGAACTGTGTATATGTTATACATGTAAAGAGCAAGCTTAGGCCAGTATTTTAGCTCTGTGATCCCTATTGCTATTTTTCTACTCCTTAAACATATAAAAACCTTTTTCCCTATGCAGATCTTCAGAGCAGCAACAGAGTCTCCTGCCTCCAGTGACACGTTCCATGTCCGTTCCAGATTCAGGTTCCGTTTGGGATATGCAGAACCCATCAACCCCAGCATCCTGTGCCCCCAACATTCAATCGGCAGCTCCTAACAGTATGTCATTAATTCTACACACATCTACACATGCATACACACACACACTAGTTTCAGGGGGAATACGTTTAGTGAAGTAGTACCATTTCCTTGAGAAAATCAAATCCAAGATCTTTAAATACTACTCATAGTTTCAGTCAGAAATGTATAGTTAGACAGCTGTAGGCTGTAAGCTGTAGGCTGGTTGCTCAGCTTGTTGTTTATTCTAGTGTTTGAGTCATTCTGAGGTTTCACACCCTGCTCAACTTTCTCATACAAGTGGGCTCTGACTGGGTAGAACTAGTGGGTCTTTTGTCGTCTTTTCCTCCTGATTTTGATCTGTGCTGTCAGTAAAACAGCTATGACTAACATGCACAGCTTTTTTTTGCCCTGTATTGACAATTCACGCAAATCAGTTGATGCAGGTGATACGTTTGAAGAGTTATTCAGAGAACAAGATTTCTTAAGCTTCGCCTCCATTTTCCAGACAGCAGTACCCAACTTTAAAAGCTCACAGCTCCCTCATACTTTGGTCCTTTTGCGTGTGGTTGGGCTCATTTGAAAGCTAAGACCCTGAAGTTTCACGTGCAAAAAACGTACAACCAACTGTCACAAAGCAACACAGGATGGAATGAAGGATTTAACATAAATGCTTGTCAAACTTCATTAAATTCGGCTGAGCCGTATCCTCCTGGCATTGTAAAGGGGGCTGAGACACCTTTAGGTCGTAGCCACAGGCCTTGTCAACTTATGTTCAAAAAATGAGCTCAGAAGAGTAAAAATAAATATTTTACAACTGTTTTAGTACAGGCAGACATTTGGAGACTCCAAAGGACCTTTTGGAGACTCCAAAGGACCTTTTGGTTACCACTTCAAAACCACTTCAGCTGTATTAATTATCTTGGTCTATAATGAAAGACAACCCTTTGAGGTGTCTTGTGCGCTGTTATGAGCCCCATTTGACTTGTCATAATCTTTCGTATAAAGACATTTTTACTGTGTGCAAAGTACATTTTTTATTTGTGCAAAATGAAATATAAAATATAAAACTATACAACAGAAAACTGTAAATAAAATGCAAATAGCAAAATCTCCAAATAGAAAAACTACAAATAATAAAATATCTAGAGAAATAGAAAATCTATCTATATATATATAAAATAAACTATTTACAAAATATTTACATATTACACAACTATTTACAAAATATTTACATATAACGTTACACAACTATTTACAGAATATTTACATATAACATTACATATTTACAAATTCTATGCATTGTGCCACAGTCTCTCTTAGACATTGCTGCTGTGGGAGTCTTTTGGTTACAATTTGCACATCCTCTGCAAAGTACACTGGCCTCTGGAGCTCCGGCTCCGAGTCACTTTCGGATTCCCTAAAAGGCCAAAATACGTTTTATAAACCAGTGTCATTTTCGAAAACCCAGCTGAAAAATAACAGGCACTCACCCATGTGACCACATGCAGTCACAGTGTGACCGCCATCCTTCCAAACGCACGCACCCATGCGCGCGCACGCACACACACTTATACAAAAGAAAAACTTCCTGGCAGTTTTATCACAACCTAGTCAACTTATAAATCATTTTGTAAATCAGTGTCATAACTTCAATGTACTCACAGCTCAAAATCCGGATCCTTCCCCAAGATGAATTCTTTCCAATCCCAAGGCCCTCAGCTATTGGCTAAAGAAAAAAGATTGGTCCAATCACAGCATAAAATGTGTTTTTCCGAGCTGAACTTGTTTTCAGACCATATCCGGTCCCGCGGCTCGACTGTTAAACAAAGAGGTTAAACAAAGTGTGCAGTCACGCAAGACTGTTTCTTATCATTTTTCTACAGCTGTTACCATTTTGATGGTAATGTAGTTCTCGTACATGTTTCACATGTCTCTCAGATCCTGTAAAGTGTGATGCAACTCCTGGCTTTCTAAGTAGTATGTGAAACCCTTTATTTCACACTTTCTTTGAATGATGTGTGGGCAGTAGTGGCTTCAAGGAAATAGCTAACTGCTCATATCTGTTTTTGGGACATTAAATAAATGCTGTCGAGTGACTTTGGACTAGTCTATATCAGTCAGCCATATCATTAAAACTACTGACACTGTTTCACTGTTGTGAAAAAGTCCACAGATCTCAGTCCATTTAAGTGCATAGTCTAATCCCTGCAGCACATAGGACCTAAAGGATGGCGTGGTTTTGATTTTATGGCTACTCTGTGTATTTGATCATTGACTGAAATGAGCCATTTAACATCTAATGGCAGTGTCAGGGCTTTTTCTAATTTTAGTAATGGGAATGTATATATGATGTGATAGAAATCAAATGGGTGTGTTGGGGTTTGTCTTTTTTCAGCATGGGAAGGGACCAGTGTTTGGGATCTGCCCATAGACACCATGACTCAAGCCTCCATTGACCAGATTCAGCTGGAGAAAGTGAAGGTAGGCCATATCTAAACATCTTGGTGCTTTGCACCCTAAAATAACGAACACTTACTGAGTTTAATTTGCTGAAAATGACGGAAAAGTGTTGACACTTAAGTGTTTCATATTAGGAAATAGTTCTCTTGTAGTTATTTTCATAAGTAATACGATATTGGGAATGTAGTCTGAAAATTGAAACTCTATGGCTATGACTTTGATCTTGTATGCCTACTGACTTGTCCTCTTTTAGCTGGAAATGGAACGGAGGGAGGCAGAGCTCCGGACAAAAAGGGAAGAGGAAGAGCGGAAACGTCTGGAGGAGGTGTTGCGGGCACGGCAGGAGGAAGAGCGTAAGCAACTTGAGGAAGAGGAGCTGGCACGGCGGAAACAGGTCAGAGCAGAAAGCAGGGTTAATTTTAAACAAGATTTGTGGTGTCTTTGCAAAGCATCAGAGCCAGCTAAACAGCTTGAGGAAATGTTTCTTATTCACAGATGTGCAACAGGTAACACATAAAATACTTTCACTCAGAAAAACACAAAAAATCTGTTGAATCAGATTTAAGCTGAGTAATTGGAAGGTGGATTTTTCTAGGCCCAGGTAGCTTTAAAACCGCTGCCAGGAAGTGTGGGACGGAAAGAGATGCATCTGGGCTATCATTCTGTTTCTGGTTACCCTTATCTGTTTTCTGACTGATGTGTGGCATGTCCCCTTGATAGTGCATGGTTACTATTGATTTTGTTTGTGTTTGTCAGAAAAGGTATTCTAACATGTTTTCCTTGAATGCACATATTGCGAAGTTTTTTTGTTTTGCAACCTGTATACCTGTATATGTGGTTTAGGAGGAGGCACTAAGGAGGCAGCGTGAGCAGGAGGAGTCACAGCGACGGCAGAAGGAGGAAGAGGAGCGTCTGGCCCAGGAGGAAGCACTGCGTAGGTTGGAGGAAAAGAGGAGAGAAGAGGAAGAAATAAGGCAAAGGGAAGAGTTTCTGCGTAAACAGGTGAGCCCTCACATCAGCCCTCTTTGGGCTTATGACTAACCCAGAATGAAAGACCAGAGTAGATTCATTTTTGTTCTGTCATATAGTAGATTCATTCTGTTTATTCTGCCTTAATGTTTAGACTTTTCTATAAACTTTCAAGGATGTATAGCTAAAACCCCACTAAACTGAAATTCTTTTATTCCTTTCCATCATTGAAACCTCTTCCTGCTTTAAACTCCTAAGAGCTGTCATTTGATTTGCATGTGGGTCTTCTAGGAAGAAGAGCGGAGAAAGCAGGAGGAATTGGAAGCTCAGAGGAGGCGAGAAGAAGAGAGGCGTCTGGAGGAGGAGGCAGCGGCGGCTGCTGCCGCAGCAGCAGCAGCTTTAGCGCGACAACAGCAAGAGGAGCAGAAGAGGAGGGAGCAGGAGCTTCAGAGGCAGCAGGAGCTTCAAAGGCAGCAAGAGGCTCAAAGGCAGCAGGAGCTTCAGCGGCAGCAGGAGGCTCAAAGGCAGCAAGAGCTGCAGAGACAGAGGCAGCAGCAGCAAGAGGCTCTGCGCCGACTCCAGCAGCAGCAGCAGCAGCAGCAGCTGGCCCAAATGAAGGTTAAATACTGGTTCTAGTTCTGCAACAAAAAATCAATAATATTCAAATAATGTAATCCTAAAAATGATAGAAAACAAAAGGCCATTTAAATGTAATTCTAGGCAACAGTATCAGTTTTAACAACAGTCCAAAACATTTCCTGCTTCTGTAGTCAGCTTGTTCCAGTTGCATTAATAATGGAGAATAAACAAGGCCATGCAGGCTAGTTAGCTGTGTGGAGCTATTAGAATTTTTTTCAGACTGCACCTGTTCTCTGTTCCAGTACAAACTTATTTTGAGCAGCTTAAAAACCTTGATTGTTCCTCTGCTCACTGACAAGACTTGACCATTACATTTTAAAAACATGCCCTTTCCTTTCATTTCTGTATAAATAACTAGCAACAGGGTCAACATTGCCAGACTGAGTGGGGTCTTAGATTTCAGAGCACCCTGCTATTAAAAGAATTATTAGTGGTGTTGATTCCTTATCTTGCAGTAATTCAATAATAATAGCAATGCTCCTCTGCACTTATGTCACACTATTTGTAATAATAATAATAATTATACCCTGCTCCATTGAAGTTAAATGTCTTTTTTAGTTCTTAAGTATTTGATTATGTAGGGGTTGCAGCCCAGGTTATCTCTCACCATCTGTATGGACATGACAGAAGCTAGCAATATGCAAATGAGCCCTCTTACAATTGCTTTTCTTCTTTTGTGTTCTATGAGAATTCTGACTTACAGATGTAGATGAACTAAAGTATTTACATGATTCAACCGGCGAAAATGGTTTTGGCCAAAATGACATGTCATATCAGTGGCTTTCCGGTGTGTGTTTAAATATACATGTATTAAAAGGCATAACATAATGTAGCAATATAAGCGAAGTGAGGTAAGTTGACTGTACTGAGACTTGTCTTGGATCAAAATCCAAAGTTGCTGGAGGTTTCCTATTAAAATGTTGCTTAAAAGTAAGAATTAGCTCATTTGTGCTTAATCTACAAGCCTACATAAATCCCATATCAAATCATGACTTACTGGATTTGTGATGAGTTGTTTTTCTCTGTACCTCCAGCTCCCATCATCCTCTAAATGGGGTCAGCAGTCTGCCTCTGCTTCCTCGCTTACCCAGACCCAGAACACACTCTCTCTTTGTGAGATCCAGAAACTGGAGGAGGAGAGAGAACGACAGGTTCGGGAGGAGGTAAGTTTTTCAGTCATCACCTTTACTTGAATATATATCCATTCTGTTTACGTTTTAGCGGCCAAAACAAATTACTTCCGACAATTAAACAGTACAGTAGAACACCCTTTTTTTTAAATTTTTTTTTTTTAAACATGTAAGCACTGTTTATGCTTGCTTACTTGTGTGGCGTGTGGCCTCATGGCAAGTTGTTTTCAACAAGTGTTTTCCACTGCCCACATCCTGTTTATACTGAAATTAAAATTGTATCACCACTGGTCACCAGATCCTGTTTACTTAAAATTTTGCAGCCATTCATCCATGTTTTTAATGTTGCTGAGCTTCACCATGTGCAGCAGACAGTGGAAACACATTTGGTGTAAAACAATCTTAGCATCACCTACTAAACCAATGCAAAAATGGCTTTTTTTAAATGATATTTGGTAGTATTTAAGTTCCATACTTGCCTATATATGTTTTGAATTATAAAATATAATGGAAATAGAATTAGAGATGGATTAGTTCTGTGTTTACTTCTGTTTTAAAGTAAACCAAATGCAGTGAATTCCTTTGCAGTTTAGTTTTCCATTGTTCCGTAGTCTGACAGCCTGGTGGAAATCCTGAGAGGTAATGCTTGATAAGCACCCTTAATGCTGGGATTATTTTTTTATTTTGTTTTATTATTTTTTTATTCTTAAGGCCACAGAGGCAACTACACAAATGTTTTCGTTAATGCCATATAATTTTGAATGACTTTCAGTCTCTGTTCCTGACTTTAAATTCCAGAATGACATCTGAGCTTCAGAATATTTAAAATGTAATCTGTCTTTTAAAGTAATCTCTGTAACACAGATTATATTAGATATAGTTTGTTAAAAAGTGATGAAATGAAGATTTGTTAGAACAAGCAGTGGATATTTATGAATATTTGTGTCTGCTCTGTATTTATTCACTCAATAAAAGATTTGCCTTAAACATTGCTGATTTTAGTGTTTACCAGCTGGTTACAGAGACACAACCTGTGTTGCTGTGCTTTTCTTTAAAATAAATAAATAGTCATGTAAAGCAACATTTAAGGACCCATTCCACAGTTGTGGTTAGGCTGTGTATTTAGACAGTAAGTTTACCTGGAATTCAAGGCTAACATCGGAATCGAGGGTGATGAGTTGTGCTTGTATTCGTATGTGTCATACGTTCGGGGTTCCTACTTTGTGTGTAAACCTGTTTTATCTGTGTTTTTATAGCAGCGTCGCCAGCAGCAGGAGCTTCAGAGGCAGCAGCAGCAGCAGCAACAACAGCAGCAGCAGCAAGCTCAGACCAAGCTCTCAGGCTGGGGCAGTGTGGCCAAGCAACCTGCTGCCACAAAGTCTCTTCTGGAGATCCAGCAGGAGGAAGCCCAACAGATGAAACAGAGGAAAGAGCAACAACAAGCTGTGGTCACTCCACAAAACCGCACCCAGAACAGAACCGTGAGTCCTGTGTTGTCTTTCTTTAATCATTTAATAAATAATTTTATTATTTAGTATTTTATTATTCTGATGTAAAATGCATGGTAAAATCACCATGACTCAGTTTAAACTGGATCTGGATTAATCATGAGCTTCTGTGATAAATCATATGACGTGTCAGTCAAATTATTTTCTTTTCAGAAATGCCAGTTGCGGTCTTGCAGTAAAAATTGGTCTTATTTTGTGTTGTATTTTTCACACAAATGTCTTTGGGCTGTATGTAGAGCAGAGTAACTGATTTCTATCCCACCCTCCTGTCTGTTCACCACAGTTTTAACCACAGTGCCATCTAGTGGACTTCTTAGTCCACTGTATAATAATTTTATATGTTTTGACTAATACTGTGTGTGTGTGTGTGTGTGTGTGTGTGTGTGTGTGTGTGTGTGTGTGTGTGTGTGTGTGTGTGTGTGTG
>JBBIGA010003026.1:3626-15803 GCA_037576975.1 Alestes dentex | reverse complement strand
TCCAAACAAAAAGTCAAATAAGGTCATTTTTTCTGAATTTCTGAATTATCACATACATTCTTGACAAATAATAGCTATGTTTATTTTAGTATGTTTCATTAAATCAATATCTCTAGAAAAAGGAGTATTAGTTCAAACTGATGATAGTTTTTTTCCTATTGGCAGAAATGTGCTTAACAAGTATAATATGTGTAAATGTGACATTTTGTTTCACTCAGTTTTCCAGCATGTCTATTTATTTTCATTTACAAGAAAACCTCTAATATGATCAGAGTGCCTGACAGTTTGAATACTTTTGCTGCATAATGTTAAATCGTGAATTTCCCACTAGTTAAATGACTTAATCATTTAACTAATGACTTTCTAATGCAGTTTAGTAGTAAAAGTAATACCTCCCTATTTCAACATCCACTCGCATGCAGCTTTACTGGATAACCCAAAGAAACAGACATCTCTTCTGGTGTAAAATGTCGGAAGATTTTCAGTAATTAGTGTTTTGAGTAGATCTACCCCAAAATATGTTTTTGTTGTTTATTGTTATGGTATTACAAAGATACATGTTACCAAGAGAAATGCAAGCATAAACAAACAAACAAAAGCTCAAAATTACAGATAATACTGCAGGTTAGAGCCAGTCCTTCTTAAAGTTATGGTCTCTGTTTCTTTGTTGATTTTTGGAGTGGCTCCTTGCCATACACACAAGTATTGCATGTTTACCATCCATTTTATTGCATTGTCTGATCAATAACAATTTGAAACATGAAACAAAATAATGAAAAGTGATGGAAATACGAAATTGACAATTACAATTACATTCTAAATGTTACTTTATTTGTTACTGTATTTAACATTTACAGCACCTACTTCCGGCGCCGCTCCGACCCTTTTAGATTATTTCTGTTATTTATCTTTCTCTCCGTTTGTTTTTCATTCGGTCAACATGACAACAACGCCTATCAAATACGATAGAGATACTCTTATTTCTACTGGTCTACAATACACAAACTTATCTTTGTTTGTAACTCTGGATCCTACCTGGCCGAAGGAGATCCTGAGGGAGAACAAAGGATGCGACCCAAAGCGACACCACTGAGGGAAACGAGCCAGCATCAGGAACAGGCTGCGGGCTTGCGCACATCGCGCTCCCATGCCAAGCATCCTGCTAGCCAATGTTCAGTCCATTTGGAACAAGCTTGATGATCTCAGGGCCAAAGTTAAGTTCCAGAGAGACATTTGGGACTGCAACCTCCTCTGCTTCACCGAGACATGGCTGAACCCGGCAGTACCAGACCACACAGTACGACCGGCAGAGTTTTTCACGGTGCACCGCATGGATAGAACAATTGAGTCGGGGAAGGCCAGAGATGGTGGAGTGTGTCTGATGGTAAACAACAGCTGGTACCTCACAAGATCCTGCTCACCCAACCTGGCACCGCTGATAATTAAATGTCGTTCCTGTTTTACCTTCCTCTGGAATTCACTTCCTTGGGAATTCACTGTCATCGTCCGTTCTGTTTACATTCCGCCTGACGCAGACTCGGACACTGCCTTATGTGAACTACATGAGGCTCTCACACAATACCAAGCACTTCCGAACCTCAAACACCCCACTAGGGGCACAAGGACATTGAACCACTGTTACATTCCGTTTAAGGACTGTTATAGATCTCAGTCTCTGCCAGCGTTAGGGAAATCGGACAATGCCGCCATTTTCCTTACTCAGGAAGTGCTGGTCACGAGGGAGGTCACACACTGGACAGACCAATCAGTGGCCGCACTGCAGGATGCGCTTGAAGACACAGACTGGGACATGTTTCGGTGCAGCTCTGATGATGTCAACGTGTTTATGGAAGCGGCTTTGGGATTCGTCAGGAAACTAGTGAATGATACTGTGGAGAAAACTGTCATCAGCACGTTTCCCAACTAAAAGCCACCAGAAAACCACCCTCGACAATCTGAGATTGCGCACTGCTGCCAACAAGGCTGGACTTCTCTCCAGGAACATGGACCAATACAAGGCTGCGTCCTATCAGGTGCGCAGAGCAGTAAAACAGGCAAAGCGGAGCTATTGGGAAAAACTATAGTCCCAGCTACAGCAGTGTGACTCTAGGAGCCTATGGAAAGGACTGAGGACAATAACGGACTATAAAAAACCATCCTCTTAAGTGGTGAGAGCTGATGCTTCACTGGCTGATGAGCTAAACATGTTTTATGCTAGCTTCAATGCTGCAGCTAACACCGCCACTTTAAACAGCAGTGGAATTAGTTATGCGCACATGGAGAGCGCTGGTGAGGGAAATACTCTCATCATTACAGAGCACGCTGTGAGGAATGCCTTCAGGAGAGTGAACACCAGGAAAGCAGCATGTCCAGATGCCATCTCAGGTCGGGTCCTGAGAGCCTGCACTGACCAGCTAGCACCAGTGTTCACTGAGATCTTCAACCTGTCCCTGGTGAGGGCCTGTCAGCATTATTTCTTCCTGAGACGTCTCAGGGACTTTCACCTGCCTCAGTGGGCGCTTAAGAACTTTTACACCTGCACCATCGAGAGCATCCTGACAGAAAACATCTGCACCTGGTTTGGGAACAGCACCAAGCAGGAAAGACTCTGAGCTTCCTGACCTACAGTGCACCTACACCAAGCAGTGCCAAACTAAAGCCAGGAGGATTATAAAAGATCACTGTCATCCTGACAGTGGACTCTTTTCTTTAATGAGGTTAGGGAAGCGCTTCCGCTCCCTTAAAGCCAAAACAGAGAGAATGAGGAGGAGCTTCTTCCCTCAGGCTATTCAGGCCCTGAACCAGGTGCAGGTCTGGACTCTGTAATTATCTCCAGTATGATTATGCCCTGCACTTTAACATCTGCAACATCTGGAACTGTGACTCTATCCATTTTATATTCATATCCACATTAATACTCCACCCCTTACAGTTCTTACATGTACATCATACATTCATGTAACACCTGCACTTTATTATCCAGAACTGCTACTACTGTATCAATACAACCAGTCATGCTGGTAATGCACCTGCGCTTTATCCTTTACCGTCATACCGTTTTTAAGGTCAGGCATTGCAAAAAGCATTTCACTGCATGTCGTACCATGTATGACGGTGTATGTGACACATAAAATCTGAATCTGAATCTACACTATAAAATTTATCCACAGTAATGACATTGTACTCATACTGATATGTAGTACAAAATATATTTAGTATAGTATATTTAGTTGTATAGTATTAAACTCAAAGTGGGACGGTGAATGTACACCATTGTTAGCTTTACCCCAATTATGAAACTACAAATGATGTAGACCTGAATATTAAGTAGCAGTATCACAGCAGTGGTTATGCAATATCCGTAAGTAAAAACTATATAATGCTATATAATGATATATGGACAAGTTTATAAACTGTGGAGGAAACTCTGCACACTGACAAAAGATTCTTCGCTTAGAACAAAGACTTTATTTCTCTTCTGCAGAAGGAGAGAGTTGTTTGTCACTCCAGGGCAGTCCTGTAGGTTCCCAAGTTTCTCTGCTACAGTTGTCCTTCAAACATTGATTCTTATACCCTTTCTTACATATTATCTAACTAAACTGTAGGTCATGGGACCCTCCAGGCACCAGAGTTTAGCTATAAATTCTAGCATATTCTTTACAGAGGATGCATCAGAGGCTTCATGTTATGGCTGTAGATGATATGCGTTGGTACCGACCCCATGACAACGAACTTGAGCATAACTCAGAACCAACCAAGTAGTGAGATAACTGCTGGACATCTTAATTAAAAACATAAAGTTCGTACAAAATAACAAATCCATAAATCAAGTCTTAAACCCTAATAATCTCTAAGACTGGTTACACAACATTAATGATTTAGTTACCTACACATTCCACTAATTATTAATATTATATAAGGAATACGTAGGAGTCTTACATAAGAACTAAAATGTAAACATTACATAAGGAAAAATCAAATACAAATCATACAGTGAATATACTGATTTCTCTTAGAATACATTGAGTACATTGATTTCTCTTGGAATATGTGTTAATTTTCCCTTACAAAACTCACATACATGAATATGGCATGCATTATTTTATGGGGGTGGTGGTGGTGTATTGGGTAGGATACTTGCCTCTGGACCAAAAGGTCATGGGTTAAAATACTAACTGCAGCATACCACCACTGTGTTCCTGAACAAGACCCTTAACCCCAAGTGGCTCCAGGGAGACTGTCCCCTGTAGTTAGGGAAAGGAAGTCGCTTTGGATAAAAAGTGTCTGCTAAATGCTGCAAATGTAAATGTTGGTGCAGGTTAACATATCTAAAGCTAACATGCTATTAGATAGCTAGCTAGGCTAATCGTAACTCTTTTTTTTGTTTTCATTGGCATATTTTTACAAACAGTTATGTAGACCTGAAGCCCCAGCCCTTAGAGTACAAACAGACCTAAGAGTATGAAGAAATGAATAATTATACTAATGGTGGTAGAACAAATGGGCATATAGTAATTAAAAAGGGGGTGGTGGCGCCTTTAGTTCAATGGGAGTACGTTTGGAGAATTATTTTGAGGATGAAGAAAATGCGAAAGACCTACAGAGTCTTGGACTTGAGCCCTGCTGCAGGGAGAATATTTTTTTTAACCGTGAACTTTCTTTTGGCCAAAAAAAGCAACGATTCCATATTCCTCTCAGTGCAACTCTGGGTACATGCCAAGTATTAGCACACCACTTAGAACATCATTGCAACACCATAGCAACCAGCTTGCTACATCTCAGCAACCACACGCACTAGTTTTCATTATTCTTTTTATAGCCAACCCCCCCCCCATTTTGTAACGGAATGCCAAAATGTCCATTAATATCCAATGCAGTGCACGTTTATTACATTTTTTAATCAGCTGATCAAGAGTCGAGTATTGTTCATTTAAAATTGATTATTTTGCCCACACAGACCTCCATTCATTGAATGTTGGCCACTGTGACGTCACTCCATTGTAAATGCGTGTTGGCCATTGTGAATGCTTGTTTCAGCACTGCTAGTTATCTAGCAAACTGCTAGCCAGCTCTGTTAGCTGATTTGAGGCCATATCTTAACGTTTCCAGGTGAAATTATGTGGCTGAAGGGGAGTAAATTATGACAGGTTACATTAGTCAGGGAGTTTGGTGCTGAACAGTTTTTTTCTCAGACTCTTTGAGCTGTTTGTCTACGTGGCACTCCCACATCAGAATTAAGCTTCTGTGAGTGCTGGAGCTAAGGTCAGTTATGGACTGAAACACTCTGTTTATTGTTGTTTATCAAAAATGATCAGTGCTGTTTTAGCACTGTTAGCCAAGCTGCTAGGAAGCTCAGTTAGCTGTATCTTCACTTGCCTGGGTGATAAATGCATTTATATTAATGATACTAAAGTGTCATACTCTGACATTGTATGTGTTTGTGCTGAACGGATCTGTTTTCTGTGAACTCTGAGCACTCTACAAGGCCATGAACAATCCTGCCTCGCCCCTGACCCCTGTCCCCTCACTGTGCAAGTTGAATAATAAGCTGGACATTTTTCTTTGAAAGTCAAAACATGCATTCTACGGTTGAAAATGTGTTTATTTTGACCTTATGGAGATTAAAATGCATTCTACTGATTCTTTTGCAGAATTGTCGTTAATATCTGGTGTAGTGCAGTGATCTGTAGTTGAATCAGCTATAGGAGTCTGAAACAAATTCTCTTTGGAAAAGCGCTACTTGGGGGTCCTTGAATGCCAATTGATTTTGCAAAGTTGTGCACTCAGGTATGGGTGTAATCTCAGATCATTCCCCTGATTGTCATGTTCGCACTGGAAGGACGCACTAGGAGGAAACAGGTTGTGGATAATAATAGTGTTTTGTTTTTTTTTTTCTTTTCTCCAAGTGGTATATGGTATACGCCCCCCCCCCTCCTTATGTGTTGATGTCAAACTGGGGTGGATTGTTGATGTATATTGATCGTTACTTCATTTAGTATTGTTCTCAAATTTGTAACTTAAAATAAAGTTGTCCTCTGAAGAGGGGTGGTGGTGGTGGGGTTATAAAAAATGAAGCAAAACAAAGTCCCCTTTCTGCCAGGGAGGGCAGAGTGCGAACACAAATCAAAGTTCTGGGAATAAGTTTCACAGATGAGACCTGAGAGTCTTCGTTCCCAAGTACACAAACAAACTTAAATACACTAGGCTGGTGAACGTGCCTGCGTGCAGCAGCGCTTCCCGCACCCAGGACTCTAGCGCTGCAGCTGCACTGATTCCTCTGCAGCTTCCGCAAGTCCTCAGACCCCAGAGCTGGAGGTCTCACACCTGCTTGGTGTTCTCGTGCTCACACCTGTGGAAACAGGATAGTGTATGGAGACAAGTTACACAGGTATAAATCACAGCGAGAAGGTGGCTCCAGCTAAGAATGCGCGAATCGCAGTGCCCTCTCTCTGCTGCCACTCGAGAGAGAGCTCAGTGTCAGAAGGTCCAGTTAAGAGGTGCCATCCGAGCTCCTTATTCCCGCTGAGACAAGTTCACTGCACACACCTCCTGTTAGACACACTCTCATGAACCAGAGCCCAGATCTCGTCTTGTGGAGTTCAGAGCAAAGTTTCCAGAACTCGAAGGGTGACCATGCAACGAATCGGGGTTTCGGCTGGTATTTCTACTCACACACTCACACGAATCACCAATCACATGACAGAGACAATTTACAGATCACTTAACATTTACTCAAGACAGGTGGACCTGTTGTTGGGTACCTAACAACCCAGCCCAGAGCTAATGAAGCTCCTCGTCACACCTGGGTTGTCTAGGCGCCCACGACCATGCCCATAACACCCTCTGACGTCACCAGCCTGTGTTCAGAACTGTGTACCCCCTGGTACTCGGGTGAGGAACTCCGCAGTGGGCGTGGCTCAACCAAACCAGGCATCACACCGATACAGCAGTTCATGTTGAGCCCATCGATAGCTAGGAAAGGATACCACGATGGCTCTGACTGTTTTCCCCTCCTTTGGTTTCAGATCTAGCACCTGGAACACTCTGTCCAGCTCGGGTGGAAACTTAATCACCGATCACTTTTAGTAAATTATAATTGAGTGTGACCATATCTATACCAGTTTTGATGGTCTCAGGAACCCCAGTTATCTGTAAGTTATCTCCGCATAAGCGATTTTCTAAGTCATTAACTCTTGAGTCGTGTACCTTTTTGGCTGACTTCAGCTTGGAGATGGCAACCTGCGCTCTTGCTAATAATTCCAAGACTGTAGACCCATGGATGTAAAATGCTACCTGAACGCAGTAACTGTTTCCTGAAATGCCTCTATAAACATCTGAAAAGGAGCGAGAGATGACAAGCAGGCTTGTTTTTACAATTTCCTTCTGTGATGCCATGACCATATTAGCTAGCCTATTGAACACTGTAGTTTTCTTCAATTCTTGCTGAGTTTGACATGGATTAGGTATCTTGCAAGAGTTTTGTGGCAATCAAATTAACAGCTGGATTGTTACTGTTTATTAGTAGTAGATTATTGATACTGGGGTATAAACAGTTATATAAAAATAATCACTGGATGCTCTTTCCTCACAAGTCCGTTCCATACATTGTCCAGCCAGAAGCCCCTAATCTTAACTAATGATACAATATGTTTTAAATGTCAAATTCAGATGATTAAAAAAAGTGCCCAAAATCCCCCACCCCCAGCCAGTCCTTACACAGCAAATATTTAGATAAATATTAAGAAATCATAAAACATGTGAGTTCAGAATATTTTAGTAGAATAATTCAACAACATTTAGTAATATTTTAGTATACATATGGAATCATCAATATTAGCTTGTCAAATCCACTTAATATAATTGACCATGGTTGGGCTAACTGTTTATATACCCTATTACATCACTGATGAGGTTCTCTTGGTTTTCTGACTGTGATCAGTTAAACTATTTTATATGTAGGTGCTAGGAGTACACAAAGCTTGCTGTTTGATAAATAAAAATGACTCACCAGTCAATGTCTTCTTTAGGCTGGTCTGCAGAACAGGGTGTTTTGGTGCTCATGAGGATGTGATCAAAGCTTTTCCATCTATAAAATTTTCATCAGTGGGTTCAGTTCTAAAAGCACATTCATACTATGATGGTTTGAAAGAAATGGTAGATGAAAGCTCTGCAACATACAGAATCAGCTGAAAGCTGCTTTTATATATATGTTCTCTGGAGACAAGATGCACTGAACTGAGCTGGTCCCTGCTACTTTCCAGTCAACCACATTTAACAACCCATTAGTCATTAAACAGACACCACTCTTAAACCCAACTTGGACCAGTCAGGAAAAAAAGAAAATAAAAAATAGAAAAAAAACATTCCCAAAAACAGGAAATTGTGACTGTTATTATTGTTATTTATATTAATAGTATATTACAACGGCTACAATTGTTAATAACTGTGTTTCCCTTGGTAACTTTTCTCCGTGGCTGCCCACCCCACCCAAGCTTTTGCTTTGATGCTTCCGGAATAAAAAAAAACAATCAATTGACAAAATTGTCTTCATTCACTCAACCCCTCACCCCCCCACCCCACACAAACACACCACTTCCACACCACTGCCAGCTCCAGTCAAACCCCGCCCCGCTAACTGTCATACTGTACATTTTGATCCAGTGGAAACACAATAATAATAATAATAATAATATTATAATTAACTTTATTATAATTATACTGTATTTTCTTTAACAATAAATGCTTATAAACTAAATGTTTATATACATCACTTAAAACCAGTTAGCTTTCAGTCGAATTTTTGGCAGCCATCTTGGATTCTACATTATTTTTCTACATGAAATTTAAAAGCTCACAGTTCTGTCATACAATGTTATTACTGTTTGCAGTTTTACTAATTTCAAAGCTAAGACTCTGAAGTTTAATGTGCCAGGGAAGTATAATATGTAAACTTGTTTTCAAACAGCAAAACAGGATGGATAACTGTACTTAGTACTACGGGCTATATTCTTGTGTCAAACCTCTTTGAATTCAGCTGTGCCTTATTGTCCCTGTCAGACGTTTCCATAGCCACAGGTCTTGTCAACTTATGTTTGAAATTCCAGCTCAAAAGAATAAAAAATGAATGTATAATAAGTCTTTTAACGCAACTAGTACCATTCAAGATGCCATCTTGAATGCAGGAATCCTTATTTTTACAACAAAATTATAAATCAATAAACTGATAACACCGCTTCTCTCCCATTCATTCTGTACAAATGGCCCTGATCAACCGACTTGCGCTGTCCGAAAGAGCCAACTCCGCCCCTTGAGTGACCTTTAGGCTTCAAACAATAACACGCTTCAGCCAGCACACCACATACTCGACAAAACTCGCTCATAACACAATAAAACAACTCCAAAACAATTCAAAAGCAGTTTTATCACAACCAAGCCAGCAAAGAGACACTTGCAGCGATGTGTTGGGGTGTTGGGTGAGAGGCGCTCATTAAATAACTCAGCCTAGGAACCTCCTAGAAACTTGCGGGAGGGCTCAATCGAAACGTTACAACCTCCACTATTAGTTAAAGCAAATAAATTGGCATAAATATACACCAATCACTGCATAAAAAAGGGTTTTTTTTGGAGGCGTTCCATATACGGAACAGAACCCTAGTGGTGAAAGCAAGCTGGTAAGAGGACTGGTTCATTAACTGTGACTGTAAAAGCACTTTAATAATTATGTAACCCTCTCTCCGTGTATGTGTCTGCAAGTCACCCTCTGCAAGCCTTAATCATCTGCGTTGTGTTGTGATGATACGAGTGAAGCAGTGTGGGAGAAACAGACAGCAGACTCAGGGGTTCGGAATTGTGGGAGAGACCTTTTATATCCCCTTCTTCCAGAGTACACATAAAAACTACCACTAGACAAAACCAAACACACAAACATCACTCCATAAATATAAATTCTTTCAAACAAACTAAACAATAAACTATCTAACATACAATTGCTTATCTACATTGCTAGTGAGTAAACAGTCAGTAATTCACCATTAAAATAAAGTGTACTTAACGGTACCATCCATCAACTGGCATCTTAACCCTTATTTTACAAACATAACATGTAAATAACACTTTTACAAACATAACACATAAATATATTTGCAGGATAGGTGGCCTTAGTTCTAATAATAATTGAATGTGACTTCAGCTTGGGGCAGCACGGTGGCGCAGGGGTTCACGCTGTTGCCTCACAGCCTGGGTTTGACTCCCGGGTTGGGCGCAGGGTCTTTCTGTGTGGAGTTTGCATGTTCCTCACATGACCACGTGGGTTTCCTCCCGCCACCAAAAACATGCGTGCACTGGGGATAGGTCAATTGAGCACACTAAATTGCCCCAGGTGTGACTGTGAGTGTGAATGGTCTGTCTCTGTATGTGGCCCTGCTATGTGCTGGCAACTGTCCAGGGTGTACCCCGGACAGAGTGCAGGACAAAGGGGTAGAAAATGAATGGATGGACTTCAGCTCGCCATTAAAGCTGCTTACCTTCTAGAGTACACAGAAAAAACTACAAAGAACATGGCCTCCTACGCAGGCAAAGATAAAAACTATGGCATCTCTAGAAGGACAAACACTAAGAAGACCATCTAGTGATGGTTAGGAAAAGTGGGGCAACAGCTCCACCTAGCGGTCTGTTAAAGCTACTCCCTTACAATTACATTGTATTCTTGTGGTGAGATTAGATTTCTATAGGGCGAATTAACTGTTGATGATTAGTTCATTTCTTCAAAGATCAACAGGAGCTACGGTCTATTCATTTCAGTCACTCAGTTCATCCTCTACTGACCTCAGTTCTAAAAGCAGAAGGACGTTGTGATGTGTTTTGGAAGTACCAGATGGAAAAATACATAATCCGCCAAAAGCTGTTCTCTGGAGACCGCTTACAGGGACTCTTGATGTGTGGACCCCACTTAAGGCATCACAGCAACAACTGAAATGACACACTGAGAAGAAGCTTCATCCACTTAAAAAGGTATAATATGAAACAACCAATCTATCGCTGTCTTTTTCAGTTAATGATCTTCCTGATTTGTTTGTCCATTTGTCAATTTTTTGATGTCTGGATTTGCTCTGTGTTTGTGAAAAGGGCCTTTTTAAAACCTGTATTGTAACTTTTACCCAAAATAATGCAAGGCTAGGCTAGGACTAACTCATGCTATGTTTTTTTGTTTGTTTTTTTTTCAGAGGGAGTATATTTAACTCTGTTTGAGGTGCTCTGCATATAAGCTTTGTGTGGAGCTGTATATTGTAGATCATGATTCCAGACACAAAGTCAAAATAATGTCATATTTTTCTGAATTTCTGAATTACCACATACATTCTTGACAAATAATAACTTTTTTGGATCTTTTAATTCAATCACAAGTTCTAGAAAAAAGAGTACTTTTTCCTAATTGGCGTAAATGCGGTATTACACTAAAAGCACATGAAGTGAACAAGTGGCTGTATTGGACTTATGATGAAGTTGCATATATAAAGTATCGTAATGCTATTAGTGTGTGCCATAACATATGCACATATGACATTCTGTTTTCCAGCATATGTGTTTACTTTCACTTACAAAATTAAGAAAACCTGCAATATGATCAGAGTGTCTGAAAATGTAAATACTTTTGCTGCATCATGTTGAATTTCCCACCAGTTAAATGACTTAATCAGGTGTCTTATTGCAGTTTAGTTGTAAAATAGGAGCATTACTGAAACCACCAGTGCAAAATGTCAGTAGATTTTCAGTAATGTATTTTTTAGTAGATCTACCCCAAAATGTTTCGTTTTTTATTGTTATGGAATTACAAAGATACATGTTACAAAGATAAATGCAAGCATAAAGAAACAAACAAAAGCTGAAAATGACAGATAATACAGCAGGTTAGATCCAATCCTTGTTAGAGTTTCTTTATTAATCTTTGGAGTGCCCCCTTGCCATAAACACTAGCATGTTGCATGTTTACAATCTGTCTTATTGCATTGTTTAATGATTTGAGACATGAAACAGAATAATGAACAGTGATGGTAATTCAATGTTTACAATAGGTGTAAACTTGACAATGATAATCACATTCTAAATATTACTTTATTTGTTACTGTAATTAACATTTACAGCACCTATACTGTAATGTTTATCTATAGTAATGATGCA
>JBBIGA010002970.1:0-15809 GCA_037576975.1 Alestes dentex | reverse complement strand
AGAGAGAGAGAGAGAGAGAGAGAGATAGAGAGAGAGAGAAAGACAGAGACAGAGAGTGAGAGAGAGAGAGACAGACAGAGACAGAGAGAGAGAGAGAGAAAGAGAGAGAGAGAGAAAGAGACAGAGAGAGAGAGAGAGAGAGAGAGACAGAAAGAGAGAGAGAATCATTTTGTTATGTTACATATTCATATTCTGTCATGTCATTGCAACTGCAGTAACACTGTAAGCTGAACCTGAGAGAGAGAAGAGAAGAGAAAAGAATATATAGAGACAGGCAGAATAAGAGTTATAAGAAAAAAGAGATAGAGAGAGAGCCTCATAAAGAGAATGAAGACAGAAGAGAAAAAGAGGTAGTTGGAGATGGAGAAAGAAGAAAAAGGAGAGCATCAAAAAGAGAAATGCAGAAAGAGGGAGGGGATGAAGATGTAGAGAGAGGACAGAGAGAGCTGAAAAGAGAGAGAGGAAGGAGACAGAGGGGGAGAGAAAGAGATGTTTAAATTTTCAGTGTTTTTTAATGCACTGACGGATGGACCAAATTTAACACCAAATATTTAACAAAGGCAACCCGAGCTCTCGCTATGACCCATCAAAAATACAGGACCTCTTCCCGCTCCTGCTTGTTGAAAAACCAGATCCAGTGTTAAAGATCACTAACTCAGGTTTCACTTCATCCATCCTCCTAATGTTCCTTGACCCCACTCGCCTTTGGCAAACGCATATTTTTTTTTTTTTACAAAACTGTGAGCTCAGGGCCCAAAACATCCTCCCACAAGCTTAAGAGACAATAGTGAGGAACAGATAGATCCAAGCAATAAACAGAACAAAGACCTGCTCAGTCAATCAAGTCAATTTTTTTTTTCTCTTTTGCTCATATAAAGGGGGGTTTAAAAAAAAAAATAAGCCAGAGTCCAATCATCGCCAAATAAAAGAGATGATTTGTTCCTGATCAGACAAAGAAAAGTCTATTGTGAGCAGAAAAATCTTCCTCTAAATGGGACAGTCTCTAGCCCCACCCAAGTTAAGGAAAATCAGTTGGACATGGACATCACACAGCTGAAACAGCTTCTGTCAAATATTAAAAACAGTGAAACAAGTATTTAGACACTTCCGCATTTATTATTTAATAAACTTCCACTTCACATGTTGACTTTGCAGTGACTATTGATCATGGTGAAGGTGAAGCAGCTTCCTAAAGTTCTCTGGGACAACATAATTAAACAGGACTGGAGTAGAAAAAGCAATGACCTTAAACACCCCCGTCTCCACAGCTAATACTCTCTGCACTGCTGATAGGGAGATAAGAGAGAAGCCAGAAGTCCCTGGTAAAGATCTTCAGGATGACTTGAGAGGACCAGAAACAGCAGAGAACAAAAAGCAACTGCACCACCATCATCTCCGTTCTTACATCCCTGAACTCCTCTGCTGGTTTTGGAGCTTAGATTCCATGTATTGACTGTATGGACCTTGGTGGTGGTGGTGGTGGGGGGGATTACTTTTTACAGTTTTTGCCTGGAATAATGGCAAAATATGATAAGGTTTAAATTGTTGGAGATTTTAATATTCATGTCTGCTGTTCTGTTTGTTGGGGGTGTAAATCTAAACCTGTTAATTTCACGAAAGTGAGAAAAAACTGTTTTACTGACAGTAATGAGCATTCATTTATAGAAGCAGTGAATTGAAGGGGTGTGTATGGATGCTGATTTCCTGTGTTTTCTGAGGGACGTACCTCTTTGAGGGACCTGTCTCGTCCCGAGTGCCGAAAAAATTGCACACAGCACACACAGCACACACAGCACACACACACCACACACACACACACTGTACAGATACGTCTCCCTCTCTGTCCTCCGGTTGGTCCCACAGGGCTTCACTATAATATCTGCTGTGATCATCTTGCATAAAAGCAAATAAACATACAATATTTGTGTAAAAACAAAAAGCTACTAATCGATTGTTGATTGGAGATGATGTGCTGTTTCCCCCCAGGAGACTAAACATCCCTGAAGAGAGAAAACCACGTCAAAATCAAAGCAGTGACAAAAACGAAGACATGTTTTGGAGCCTTAGCGTGAAAGAAGACACACACACAGACACACACACACACACACACACACACACACACACACACACACACACACTGTAATTCTGTCCTTCAAATGACTGAACTAATTTCTGGCCACTAGATTTCAGTAGGACACTCACTCTCTTCTCTCCCTGTCTCTCTCCTTCTTCTCTCTTTCTTTTCTGTCCATCCTGCTACTCCCCCTAGACTGTAAGTATCTAATGTATGTAATGAGTACAGAAATGAATATATTTGAGGTAATAAAGAATGTGTGTGTGTATGTGTGAGTGTGTGTGTGTGTGTGTGTGTGTGTGTGTGTGAGAGAGAGAGAGAGAGAGAGAGAGAGAGAGAGTGTGTGTGTCTTTGAGAGGGGTTATTAGCTCCCTCTTCTCCTGCTGGAACATTCTAATTAGTCACATCCATTAGGCAGAAGAGCGGCTGATGTTACAGAGTGTGTGAGTCGCGCTTTTCTCTCTTATCACACACTCTGTCTCTCTCTCACACACACACACATACACAGTGTCAGTCAATACACACTAAGCTCCTTCACGTTTGTCAGATCACACACAGTGACACTCTCACATAGCTGTGCTAATAACTGTAATATACTCCGCCGGCCTTTAACGGAAACCCCGCCTTTGCTGGTGCACAGTTAGGAACTGCAGCTCTTTTGCTGATGCACATCCAGCCTCAACCTCATCCAGCAAGCTTTGTATGATTTATTAATGTTGTCTTTAATACTGCTTTGAAAAAAAATCATGTGTGGGGGCCCTTTAAAATATCAAACACGAAGCGATTGATTTGAGTGCATCACAGATTTGATGAATCATCTCAAATATGTAAGGACAGCAATCTTCATTCTAGTAATGCATGTCTCTGGTGAGGGTAATGTTTCTTGTATGGAGCTCTGACAGTGGCTGAGGTTTCTGCTGCTGCTTTCATCACACTTTCAAATGGGCCTATAGCTGCAAAAAAAACTACATTCAGCTCTCTAAATAAAATAATAATTCTCATTTGCTAGCCTCTACATAACTCATATAGGCTTTACTTGAACAAGAGGCTACAATCATGGCTTCTAAAGCAGCACACTGCGTTCACGCAGGTCTGATTATTAATAGGGTGCTAGTGCCCTAGTGGGTAGGATACTTGTCTCTGGAACAAAGTGAAAGTAACCATTCTGTCATACATGAACCCACCACAGCACACAGTGTGAACAGCATGAAATTCTTCCTCTGCATTTAACCCATTGACCAAGTGAAGCAGCAGGCAGCCAAGGACACAGCACCCGCGAAGCGGGTACCTCAGAAGTGTCTAGCAGTCTTGGGTTCGAATCCTACCTTCAGCATACCACCACTGGGTTCCTGACTCTTAACCCCAAGTTGCTCCAGGGAGACTGCCCCCTGTAGTTAGGGAATGGAAGTCACTTTGGATAAAAGCGTCTGATAAATGCCATAAAATACTTAATACTAACGCAATACTTAAGAGTCAAGACTCTTTTTCCATGGTCTTGTCCTGGACCCATTGATACTTAAACTGAGAATTGCCTTGGTCTTGGCTTTGTCTTATATTCTAGTTGGTCTTGACCGAGTCCAGCTGCCTTTAAAACACAGTGCTTTTTAGAAGGAATTTTACTTTCTCTGTGGGAGCCTACCATGCAAAAATGTTTGTCAAAAAAAACCAGTCGATAGCCTTCCCTTCCAGTGGACAAAATGAAAGCACCTGCAACAATCAACAAAATGACCCCTGAACCCTGACAAAATCATGTAAAGTGACTGGAGAGAAATCGCTCTACTTAAGCCTTCACCTGGGGAGTTTTATCATTGCTACATATGTTTTTTGCTTGTTCACTGGTGTTCCACACTAAAATGAAAAAAATCTGTTACTTTGCGTTGTCAGTTCTTCCTGTATTCACTCCAGTTGCGCCACCTGACCTCAGAGCCACTAAATATCTCCTTGTCAGTGCGATGATGTTCACCATGATTTTGGCATCAATCATTTAAATCTGACACGTTTGACGTATGTGTATTGCACAGGGTTACATGCTGTGGTTACAGTGTTGTGGGAGTGGTGAACGAATAAGAGAATCTTCGAAAACACCTGCCATTCTCAAAAACCTTCTCCTGGGCTTGTAGGCTGAGTAATAAAAGTCTCAGATGCCACAGAGTTCATATTTTCTCACTTGTAGCTCATTGAAACAAGATGGATTTTAACCCGTACCACATTTCTGCTTGTTAGAAGAAGAGGAGATCTTTTGTTATGGGCTATGATTTATAGTAATTGGATAAACAATTGTTTTCTGAGTGAATAACTGCTCTGTACATTTTTGCTGTCCCATTTCATCTCATCCTATTTTCCTCCACATACCTGGGACTGGGCTGTGGTGGAAGCAGGCTGATGTGTCCAACCTAGTTGTTCCTTTCTCCAGTCACGTCCACCTGCTCCTCCTGGGGGATCCTAACATATTCCCTGGCCAGCTGAGATACATAATCTTCCCAATGTGTCCTGGTTCTGCCTCTGTGGTCTCTCCCCAGATGGTTGTGACCTAACACCTCCACAGGGAGGTGCCCAGAAGACTGAGTATATGCCCAAACCACCTCAACTGCTCAGAACATGCTGGGAGGATTATATCTCTCTGCTGGCCATGAAACACCTTGAGATCCTCCAAGCACATACTGGGTTTGCCCCGTGGTCTCCCAGTTGCTAATGACCCAACACCTCTGCAGGGAGTTGCCTAGAAGACACCATGCTCCTCCTGGAAATCTGAGCTCATCACACCAAAGGGTATGTCCAGCCCCTCTGTGGTGACTTAGGTGGTGACATTTTTTGATAAAAAAAAATTTTGATGACAAAAAAAATGCCATTGTGTAAAGAATCTGTCTTTATATATTGTATCTAATATATATTGCAACTTGGTACACCAGTAATTATGTAGTCCTACTTATGTAATTACATTTGAACCTTCGGGTCAGGAACAGTCATCTCTGTTAATCACATGATTCCTGCTGTTTTCTAAGGAACATAATGTAACGAAGCCATAGATTCATCGAGTGCATTTCCAACCCAGTGAACACAAGAATAGGAGCAAAAGTCACTCATCAGTAACACTTTAATAATAAGTGCTTAGCGATCCGTGCTGCACCCTGAGAGAGTGCATGAGTTCATGAGCTCAAAAACATAGTAAATCCAATAGTAGTCTTTTATAGGCTGATGGAAACAGAGACGGCTCTGATGTAGAACATGATGATAATGTGGTTAAAAACAAAGGAAAGTGACAATAATAGTTCCTAAGGATTCTAGCAAATCTGGAGGTCAGTGTAGCCCTGGCTGTGTAGACACAGTGTAGACACACTCTTTGTTCTCCTTCTTCTTTCTGTGCCCTTTCATCCACTTCATTCCTGCTGAGGGTGGATGGGTGCCCCAGGGGTGGATGGTGAAAAAAGTTTAGCCCGGTTTCAACTAGAGCCCAGCAGAGGGTCCATTCAGACACAATCATCCAGGAACCACCCGTTGGGCTGCTATTAGATCCTCTACTCGAGTGGTCTAGCGCTTAATTAGCGTGAAATCACAGACAGCATGCCTAAAAAAAATCACAGACATCTCACTCACCGGGATCTGTGAATTCATCTGACACACACAAGAGCGCACACTCTTTAGCCAGTAGTCACTTCAAATGATAAAAAGACCAAACCGAATCGTATCACCATGCTGATCTTCACCTAAAAGAAATCAGCATTGCTAGAGGCTCCATGCATTGACACTGGGAACCATGTGAAATGTGGACCCACTGCAGTCCGGAAGTGACCTTGAGACAAATGAGGAATTGTGCGCATCATATCTTAAGAACTTTTACTTCAGGGGCTGTATGGTGTGACCGTACTATAGTAAAACAAATGCCGTGCAAATACAAAACAGACCATAGTCGCACATGGGCGTTCATGTAGTTTCTCCATCCATATGGTTGGTCAAGTCCTAGAGCTCGTGGAAGCTGATGTCAGCCTGTAGTGATGATCTGTCCCACCCAAGGAAATTCAACAAGTGTGGCTATTTCAACATCTGCTTTGAATCCTTGCAGGACCCTGGAGCTCCCTCCAGCTCCGAAAGGCTCTGGAAAGATGTTTACCGTTGTTTTATCTCTGGCTCAGTCTAACTCTATCTTTCTGTTTCCATGTCTTTATTGGTCTTCCTCTCTTTTCTGATCTTTATCCTTGTCTCGTACTTCTATCAGGACATGGTGACAGTTTTAGCAAGTATGACAAAATGTTCTATGCAGGTTACCTGCTGCAGCTGGAGCCTTCAGGTTATGTTCAAATTTGCTAACAGCCTTTTCACTTGGGGTCAACTGGGACCAAAGAGGGTTAAAAACACTTCTATACTGCACCCATGGCCAAAAACAGAAGTAGTAATAATATATAATAAATAAATAAATAGATAGCAGAAAACAAAATCATGAGTGAACAATTTTAACACCTGCCATTGGCTTGAATATCTTTTTTGGAGGAGTGCACAATTACTGACTGTACTGATGACTGTAGTCTTCTAATGCCACCATAAAGAGGCCAGGCTTTGCACAAAGAAAATTTCACTGAATGAAATTCAGAAAGGTGATGCAAGAAACAGCTTTACGTCAGTTGATGCACTCATAGTTGTAACGAGATGATGTAGGAGCAGGGTGTAAACACAAACCATGTTTAATTAGCAGAAAATGCCATACAGGAAGCTAAACAAGAAATAAACAAACACTAAACTGACTGGGGCAACAACTAAGAGTGAAGTAAAACAAAAGTGAAATGGAACAAAGCAGAAGGAAAACAAAACTGAAATTAACAAGGACGGACTAGGGCTGAACAGAGATACATAGAGAACAAAAATCGATCCAAAAAACAATGAGGCAAAAACACAGAGAAAAGCAAAACATAGACTGAAACACAGGGATATAAATACTAACTGGACAACAGAAATGTCTAGTCAGGGAAAGACTAGAAGTAGACACATGTGAGACAGGGCTAAGACCATTATAACAACAAACTCACATGGAAACACAGGCACATGGCAAGAGTAAGCAAAATCCTAGACATGATAAGAAGAAAAAAAGACAGGGGAGTGTTAGAACAGTAATTTTCTGAAGTGGATTTACAGCTGAAAAGATTTAATGTTTCAATCAAGCAGAACATAACTACAAATGGGTGAAAGAAAGTAATCTATTCAGAAAGCATGTGAACCTTTACTGGGAGTTAAATACAATGGCTGAAAAGGTTTGCCATCACCTGTGCTTTGATCGAGAGCAGCCTTCAACTCAGAATGTACAAAAAATAAAAAAATAAATCTTTGAAAAGTGCTGCATTCACACCTCCACTTCTGCGAAGGGAGCAACTTACTCTGAGCAATGGAACTGAAACATTTACACTCTCCATAGCTGTGAGTAAAGATCAGTGTTTAAGTGTTTCAATTTTAATTAAGAGCTGCTAAAACTTGGCTGATCTGATCTGAATTTGCAGTAATGTGATCCAAATATGATCATATTTGGGGTAGGCAGAATGGGTGTGTGTGAGTGTGAGGGTGGGTGGAAGGGATGTGTGTGAGTGTGGGGGTGGGTGGAAGGGGTGTGTGTGAGTGTGAGGGTGGGTGGAAGGGATGTTTGTGAGTGTGGGGGTGGGTGGAAGGGATGTGTGTGAGTGTGGGGTTGAGTGGAAGGGGTGTGTGTGAGTGTGGGGTTGGGTGGAAGGGATGTGTGTGAGTGTGGGGGTGGGTGGAAGGGGTGTATGTGAGTGTGGGTGTGGGTGGAAGGGGTGTATGTGAGTGTGGGTGTGGGTGGAAGGGGTGTGTTTCTCACTGTTGACTGTTTTGAGGGTCTGAAGACAAAGGGGAACCACAAATAAGTGAATTCCTGCTACAGACTCACTTTACTTACTTATCGATGTAAATATCTGTACACAGGTGGAATTTTTTTATTTTTTTTCATAAGCTGAAGTGTGTGAAGTGTGTAAGCTGAAGATTTCCAAAATGTTTAACATGTGTGCGGATTTGTACATTTACATTTCTAATGGATTTTCAGATTTTTGTCTGTTTTGCGTCAGCTCTGTCCATATGTGTTAAAGGCTTTAAATATCAGAAAATGTAGTAATGTAGAAATAGGAAAACCAACCTCAGGGTTAAGGGTTAATAGTGTGCAGCTGCTTTTCTCTTTCTGCAACCCCAACACACGCCTTCCCAATGTCATACATACACCAGTCCTGCATTATTGATGACCCCCACCCAATGTCCACGCCAGGCCACTTCAATTAAACCTGCGGCGCGATTTCGCTGAGCTCACCTCCCCTGTCTGTCCTGCATTCTGAGATCATCGCTGAAGTGTGAGAGCTTGATCATCTTTAAGTGGATGGGATTAGATAAATCACGAAGCGCAGGGTCTTTGAAATCTCTCCACCGTGAGGAGAAGCTTGTGGCATGAAAGACTGCGGTTATTAACGAGAGCCAATCACGGCTTTTTTGTGCTTTTTTTGAGGGGGAGAAACAAATCGTCTGAAGCTGAAAGCCTGGCGGTCTCCGTCTCCATGACGTCCCTCTAATCTTCTGCTGGAATTGTTCACAGTGGGTGATCTTTGAGTATGGAAATGAGTGTCGAAACGAGTGTGGAAAACAACTCTCCGTAAGCGCTGCGGGGGAGGGGGAGGGAGAGCGGCAGACAATAAGGTGTGAACGAAGCGATGAAGCCGAGAGGAAAGTTAAGAGAAAATCTCTCCCCGGTTCTCCTCTCCTCCCTGGGGCCGTTTGAAGAGATTTCTGCGGTTCTGCCCCCGTGGAACGGATTCTGAGAGCTGCCCCCATCTGCCCCCTCCTCATTTACACCACACAGACCCTGCACTCCCACAATCAGCAAAAAACCCACTACATCTATTGGGAGGAGGGAAAATGTGTAAATATGGTTTTCTGAAAGATCCTTTTAGCTCAGAGCTGATGTTCGGGATCTCAGATTCATCTGCTAGAGGTCACTATCCAGGTAACCTCCATGAAAATCAAATGGAAAATAAAAAATTATGTCAGGTATAAACTAATGTCTTAGACACGGTTGGTACGTAATAATCTTTTCTTTGTCTGATCAGAAATAAATCCTATTCTTATCTGGAGATTATTGAGTCTGACCTTTAGGAGAAATAAGGAGCAAAAAAGACAGCTGCTCTCATGGGCTTCTCAGTTTTTTCTCTTTAACAACCTTATGGAACAAAACTGTCTGACTTTGGGAGTTGAGACTTGAATTTGATAAATACGAAAAAAAAAATTATTCATTTAGAGACATTATATGTTGAATGGGGTTGAACTGACTCTAAACATAAATCTACACACCCTTTCGATTCACGCTATGCACAACCACACACACCCCTCCTCAATCAGAATTATAAACTGTACTTCACACACACACACACACACACACACACACACACACACACACACATGCTTTCTTTCTCCTAACATGCATAAACACATTTAACTACTCTGCCTTAAACAAAAAATGTACAACCCAAATGTCACTATAAACACCTGTTATATATTATTCTCTCCTGCCGTTATTATTTATTGCTGTCGTCCTACATATTTTCACTTTTTTACACTTAATGACTCCATTGCTAGAATTTAGTATCTGTCATAATACTGTACTCATTCAAACTGTACTTCAGCTGTTTTTGTTCTGTTGTCTCTTGTGTTTTTCTTGCTCTCTGCTCTCTATGTATTCCTGTTCTGTCTGCACTTATGTAGTCTTGTGGTGTTTCTGTTTTTGTTTTTATGTTGCACCATGATCCTGGATGCACATTGTTTGATTCTGCAGGAAGGTTGTTTGGATTAACAACGGTATCTGAAATCACAATAGACCTACCTGACTTGATTTTAAGTTATAACGGGTGTTTCAGTCCTGAATAAGGTTTGGTACATGGTAGCCAATCAGAACAGGGCTTACTTACATAAGTCTTAAAGGCCCAGTAACAGAAGTGGAGACACCTGCTGTTACTCACTTCTTTATGAAATCTGTGAGTCATTTATTCATTTTTCTAATTACTTAATCCATACTAGGGTTGCAGGTACCCGAAGCCTATCCCGAGGTCTATAGGCACGAGGCAGGGGACCCAATCCACCTGACGCGCATGTCATTGGACTCTGGGAGAAACCCGGACACCCCGGAGTAAGACCAGGCGACAGTGCAACCCAATTCGTTGCCATAGGATCAGTGAGTCACTTCAGTAAATCTGAGAAATCACTGCTGGGACGAGCCCTCGGTTCGTTTGGGCCAGTAAAGAGAGCTGACTGGTGGTAAAACAGCTTGTGTAAAACACGTGTGCTTCTCTTGCATCGGACAAATGTGAGAGGCTTCCCAACACTGTTGTACATGTGAAAATAATGAGGCCTTGTGTGCAATGCTTGTTGTCTTATGTTCTGCGCCGCTCCCACCATTTGCGCTCATAAATGTTTTAGTGCTGCCTCTGGGCTTTTTCCTCCATGCTCGATTAGCAGGCAGCATCAGGCGTCTCTGTACTGTTAACCAAAAAAATACACGATCTTTCTCGCCTGCTTCGACCTGTTCATCATGACTTTCTCTAACACTTTGCGCTCATCGCTTAATTGCCGTTTACTCATGGATTCCAAATAGCCTGCCGGCACAGAGCTCCTGGGGAAGCAGCTGCCAGTTTGTGTAGATACCTATAAATAAAATTATCTACTGCTTGGCCTTTTGAACACGGTGTTGGGCTGGGAAAGAGTTTTCGATTGAGCTTCGCTGCACTGAAAGCTGTGGTGAGTTCCCGAAGTGGGACACGGATTCTCTCCCTCTTCCCTGTGTTCACCCAGTGAACCTTGTTAGTCCACTGGTCCTGTTTCAATTAATTTATGGATATGGTTTGTTGACGGAAAGACTGGAGAAAGGGCAAAAAATACTTTCTTTAACCCCCAATGGGTGGGTGGGGGGGGGGGGGGTGGGTCCAGACATCTTTTCCACCAGAAATGTGATATTTCCCGCTGAGGGGGCATTACACATATTTAAAGCTTTTTTTAAGTCTACAAAGAAACATAAAGTACCAACACAAACTTTGGTAGAGATTTTAATTTCGAAGATTTTCAAGGACGTTTAAATTAATGGCCAAATTGACCCCAACCACAAAAGATGTTACCCAGATTACAGGAAAAGTAAGATCCTCTCTGTCCAGCCTGTTTCTCCTAAACAGAACTGGTTCATGTCTAACCCCTACTGTCACAGCAATGAGAGCAAAAATACCTTTAGAAAAACAAAACAAAAATACCAAAGTACTGAGTAAAGTCATAGCCTAACCAGCATCTGGACTGAGAGGTGTTAAGGTCTACTCTTTTGTTTTTGCATCCTTTTGGTCTAAATAAAACACTGAAACTCCATAGTGGAAGATATGAGCAACAGTAAAGCAACCCAGGAGCTGAACAGCAGAATCACACACATGCCGATCAGTATATCAGGCACGTGTACCTCAATGCCATATTTTACACACTGTTATTGGATTCTTGAACTGCAGGTATAAGTGGTTTATGTGTGTATGTGTGTGTGTGTATGTGTGTGTGTGTGTGTGTGTGTGTGTGTGTGTGTGTCTCACCTGTGAGTGTGCGCTTGCGGCTGCGTTTGCTTCCGCACCCTGAACACTCTGTGAATTTGCTCCAGGGGCTGAAGGTGCAGTCGTCTCTGCAGGATACCCAGCAGCTCCGCACGCGAGGAGGCATTGGCCCCGCCCACTGCACACACTCTGCAACAGACACCAGCTCTTCATCCTCATCCACACAGCTCAGACCTGACACACACACACACACACACAGCATAAAAATACATCCACAGAACAATATGTTTCTTCCACTCACTGACCCACTGAATGGAAACCCCTACCTGGTGCTTCCATTCAGTGGCCATTTTATTGGAAACCCCTGCCTTGCATTTCCATAAACTTTCGATTTTATTGGAAGCCCCTGCTTGCTGCTTCCGCTCACTGTACACTTTATTGAAAACACCCATCTTGCATTTCAACAAACTGGCCACATTACTGAAAACACCTACCCAGAATTCCCAGAATAGAGCAGTTCCGAGATTTTCTTAATGTATTTTTTCATAATAAGTCCAGCGACGTTGAGTTAATTTGCTGTGTCTTCTGTAAGTTGTTGTTACAGTCTAATGGAGGTGTAGCTGCTGAGAAGCTCGTATTGCAAAACCAGAGGTTCACCTGCCAGTTTCAGAGATGAGGTTAGAGCTTTAGAGGAGTCTATTTCTGTGCTCGTTTCAGACTGGAGTCTCGCCGAACGCATGTCAGATTCATAAACGGACAGATGGAGTCTTGAACTTCCTGAACGTTACATCACTGCTCCGGAGCGCTAAACAGGATATAAACGGCTGGAACTGATGTTGATGCTGACAGACACAAAAGCCTGGGAGAATAAGCGCCGTTGTGGGTTTTTTGTTCTTTTCTCTCCTCTCGCTTTTGTTCCTCCACCTGAGCGCAGCGCTCAGATCCTCTTCAGCTTTTTCTAAACATCTCCGTCGCTGAAGGGCGGAAAATTATACGCCTGGCAAATACAGAGCCACCTGTTACCTTTACAGAGAGGCCGATTTAGTTAAACCTCCCACCAGGTAAAACGTCCCTGACAGACTATACAGACTCACTCACTCTCTCAGTTACTCACTTTCTCACTCACTCTGTCACTTACTCACTCACTCACTTGTTTACTCACTCACCCACTCATTCTCTCAGTTACTCACTTTCTCACTCGCTCAGTCACTTATTCACCCACTCACTCAATCACTCACTCACGCAATCACTCAGTTACTCACTTTCTCAGTCACTTATTCACTCACTCACTCGCTCATTGACTCACTCACCCACTCACTCAATTATTCAATCACTCACTCATTTATTCGCTCACTTGCTCACTTTCTTATTTACATATTTACTCACTCACTCATTTAGTCAGTCACTTATTCATTCACTCTTTCCATTACTTTCTCACAAGCTCAGTCACTTATTCACTCACTCACTTGCTTAATTCACTTATTCATTCCCTCTCTCCATTACTCACTTTCTCACAAGCTGAGTCGCTTATTCACTCACTCACTCAATCATTCACTCACTCTCTCAGTTACTCACTCATTTCCTCACTCACCCACTCACTTATTCATTCACTCATTCATTTACTTATTACTCAATCATTCACTCACTCAGTTACTCACATTCTCACTCGCTCATTCACTCATATACCCAATCACTCAATCACTCACTCATTCAGTTATTTACTATCTCACTCACTCACACACTTTTTATATTTACATATTTACCCACTCATTGATTTACTCACGCTACTGCTCACTTATTCACTTGTTTACTAACTCACTCACATATTTACTCACTCACTTGCTCACTCACTCTGTTACTCACTTTCTCACTGGCTCAGTCACTTATTCACTCACTCACTCGCTCATTTATTCACTCACCCACTCACTTATTCACTCACTCATTCAGTTATTTACTATCTCACTCACTCACTTTCATATTTACATATTTACTCACTCAATTGCTCACTTACTCATTTACTCACGCTATTACTCACTTATTCACTTGTTTACTAACTCACTCATATATTTACGTCCTCAAGAAATTCCAGCAACCCATTTAGTGAATCAACGTCATTTCATTTCAAAGGCCAATATACTTGAATGTTGTCTGCATAACAATAAAATTGGTTCCTTTTCTGGGGTGATTCATCCCACAGTGGTTGCCACCCATTACACCACCCATCCCTCATTCACACCCACACTTGCTCAGTTTTTCTACTTACCCCTTTGCAACTTTAAACTCTGCAGGAGCTCAAATTGACCACTGGTCTAAGGCTTGGATTTTCCCAACATCAGCATCAGCTGTATTGAAAGTATCTGACAGCCATATAAAAAATAACACACTCCAGGTTATCCATTCAGACACTTCATTTTAAGACCATGTTCCTCATAAACACACTCTGTTGTAAATGATTAAAGCTTTATAAGCTCTGCTAATGCCGCCCCTTTGGCTGCACAGCTGTTGTTTTTGGAAAGAAGTGAGAGAAGTGATGGGGCTGAGAGTCGAGAGTTCAGATTCGGCTAATGGTACAGGAAGAAATAGAGATGCCGAGGGAGCTGCTCTTTAAGCTTAATTACATTACACAGGGACTATTGACCATATGACTAATAGGCAAGCGCTCCAAATCACACAAAGGCAATTAAAGAGACAACTCATATCTGCTCTGGACTATCCACGGAAACTACCTGCTGAATAGCAATGCGCATTTATCCAGGCTATGATCTTTCAGCTAACTGCCTTTATCGCTGTGAGGAAATGTGAATACAGTTAAATAGACATGTAACTGTAATTATATATTCCATTTACTTTGTGTAATTATTAGAGCTGTCCAAATTAATTAGTTGAGTTTTAAGGCCCTGATGTTTTTAACACTGTTAACACTGGTTAAGACTGAAGCCCTGCTGCACGTGCTATGTGTTGCTCTGAGAGACCCAGTGATTGTCGAACCTCTCATTCAGTTTAAACGGCTTCTATAGTGAGACCTTAACCACCTATAGCGGACCAAAGAAAGTTGATAAGTGACCCACGGTTAAATCAATGAGCAGCGAATTAACAAAAGCAACAGTGAAGTGGAGCTCCAGGTCCCCTCTACTCTATGAAGGAGAGTGAGAGGCTACATTCAACTGTATATATGATAGACAATATATGCAGTTATTGTCTGTGTATGTGTTATATGCATATATTATATATACATTCAGTGACTATATATGTGATACATACAGTCAGTGAGCATTTATATCATATGTATGATATATACAACTGTGTGCGTGTGTATATATATATATATATATATATATATTTTTTTTTTTTTTTTGTGGCGGCGGGTCGAATACTCCCATCAGCAAGTGCTCCCCAACCCGGTGCTGTCCCGGGTGCTGAAGCCGCTGTCAAAACACCGGCCGTGGCGCGTCCCTGAAGCACCCGTGTTTTGGACTGTCAAAGTGCACGTGCCGGAGGGAAGAGCGCCGCAACAAGACACACGGTAGCCACTCAGTAGCTATTGTGGACGAGATTAGGGCGCACTATATAAGGGGCCACCTGAGGAAGTGAAGGGATAAGTAGTTCGCCCACAATGTGGATGCGACTTCAGAAGCCCAAATTTTCCAGCCCCGAGGACTCTCCCCACTACAGACTCGGACGCCGGTGACCTTGACGGTCAACTGCACCTCTCACAACCCTGTACCTCTCCTGGCACCTTCGAACGCACCCCCGACCCACACCAACTCCTCCTGTGCATGTTCTTTCAATAAAATCTACAGCACCTCCTCACCAGGGAGGTTGTTGACATTGCCTGAGTCTCTGTGTTTGTATACATATACATATATACACATATACTAGGGATGCACCAAAAATTCGGCCACCGAAATTTTTTTTTAATGCGACCAAAACAGTGATGACACAATGATGGCGCAACGGCAGCCCGCACACGCCAGGTTGGATTAGACTTGGTCTGTTTTAGGAACTTACAGTGTGAACAGTAAAAGAACTGAGACCCATCTGAGCTGAAGAGGGGCAGAAAGAGAACCGAGTTCCCTTTCAAACGAACTCTCACTGTGAACAGAAGAGGAACCGAGTTCCCTTTCTGTTGGTCCACTTTTTGGACCACTTCTAGAGGACTGAGTTCGGTTCCTCCACTTTGTTCA